>CAUYLG010052334.1:0-41572 GCA_963573385.1 Cacajao melanocephalus | reverse complement strand
TGGAACAAGTAAACTTAACAAATATTTACAGAACTCTCCACCCCAAATCCACAAAACATACATTTTTCTCAGTATCATATTACACCTGTTTTAAAAGTGACCGCATCATTGGAAATAAATCACTCCTCAGCAATTGCATAGAATTTCACAGCTTTAAATAAAATATTGGTTGGCTGCTTGTTTGTTATTTTCCTCTCTTATTCCTTCCTGTCTCCATTGTTAGACACAATTATTGGCATAATAGAGGTTTTTAATACCCATTTTTAGACTGAATTCTAGCCTGGGCAGTAGAACAAGAATCCTGTTCTCTCTCCCTCTTTTTCTTCCTCTTTCTTTCTCTCATACATTCTTTTTCTTTCTTTCTTTCTTTCACTCTCACTTTCTTTCCTCTCTTTTTCTTTCTTTCAAAAAATTAAAAAAAAAAAAAAGGCATAGAACAGTTTCTGTTTCTGGCACTGAGCTCCAGCTAATACAGTGTTTGAAATCAAAGACGGTTGCAGGCAACAGAGACAAGAAAGGAGTATTTGGATAGATTAAATTATGCTGAAGTCGCAACTCCCAAATCTTATCAGCTTAACAAAATGAACTTTGGTCTGTCATTGATAGTGTCCATGCCTTTGCTCTAGGTGGACATTCCGGGATTCAGACTGATATGTTATGTTGGTATATCAACCCGAGGCTCTGCAGCAGGAGAAGGGAGCTGGGGAATTAGGTGCTGGATGCCAAATCAACATAGAAAACTCAGTTGCATTTCCATACGCCAATAACAAATCGGCCGAAAATGAAACAATATAAAATTCCACTGTGCATATATAACGCGTTTTCTTTATGCATTCATCTGTTCATCCACACTTAGGTTGGTCCCATATCTTGGCTACTGTGGAGTGCAGCTATCTCTCAGACATACTGATTTCATTTTCTTTGGATATGTACCCAGCAGTGGGATGGGTAGATCAAGCTGTAGTTTTATTTTTAGCTTTTTGGGGAACCTCTAACTGTTCTTCATAATAGCCATTACTCCTGACTGCTCTTTTGGATGCTGGGTGCCTCCTCTTTTCCTGCAGTTCACACATGTAGAGCATTGAAGGCTGGGAGAGGAGAAAACTTGGGGTGCTGAAGGTAGCGAGCTTTTTGGTATCAAAAGGGAGCTGTGTTCTTGGAAGTTGGAGTGTCTTCACCTTCCGGCTTATCCCACTTCAGCAAGCACACGTCCTTTGGCATGGATTCTGAGGAAGACCTTGGACTCCTAGCTCAGACCAAACTCTGCAATCTTAGCAAAGCTTGATATTCAACCTGTTGTGCCCTTCTGATCATGTGTTAAAACCTACGAATGGCAGAGCCATTAGCATTCAAACACCTGATATTTTTCTTTGGTATAATCCATGCCCAAGGAGATAGGAAATCCTCCCTTGGTCTTCTAGGCCACAGTTTGGGAAGGTGTTTTATCCCTGGGACCAGGGGTTTCCAAATTCAGTAATAATTACTGATACAGTTTGGATATTTGTGCACTCCAAATCCCATGCCGAAATGTAATCTCCAGTGCTGAAGGCAGGGCCTGGGGGGAGGTGATTGGGTCATGGAGTGAATCCCTCATGAATGGCTCAGCGCCATCCCCTTGTGATGAGTTAGTTCTCGCTGTGAGTTCCTAGGAGATCCGGTTATGTAAAGTGTGTGGCACCTGCCCCCTCGCTCTCTTGCTCCCACTCATGTGGTGTGAGACACGGGCTCCCCCCTTACTTCTGCCATCACTGTAAGCTCCCGTGGCCCTCCCCAGAAGCAGATGCCAGCACCATGCTTCATGTACAGCCTGCAGACCAAGGGCCAATTGAACCCCTTTTCTTTATCAATTATCCAGTCTCGGGTATTCTTCCGTCATGATGCAGTTGCCCTAATACCATCACTCCCATGTCCTTGTTTCAAAAAAGGCTCTTGTTTTAGTCCCAGCCCAGGGAAAGACATGAAGATAATAGCCTCACAAAAGTGAATGTGGAACTATTGGACTTATTCGTACATGCCTGACTTAAAAAAAAAATACTAGGAACACCGATTTCCATTTAAAAGATACTCAGCAAATATTTCTAGAACTGAATTTTAGGTAGGCTATCTAACCCCACCTATTAATCCTAACCTCTGGCAAAGTGGCTTCAATCTTGTGACTGCTTAAGAAGCCTGAATGAGATTTAAGAATCACTCCAGGAACAAATAAGTTTTCATGTGTTCTAGTTATCTACCTCAGTGAACACTGATACTTACATAACACAGCGTTCCCACCCCATCAGCCTGAACTACAGGATGCGGTATTTCATTGATACCCCATTGAGGACTTGGGGCCAGGGTCAAGCCTGACTGACTCTCCTGTGCTCAGCCGCCCTCCTCCTTCCTCCCCTGCTCTGCTGTAGCCTAGGGAAAGATATACCCCATGACTGGGATTAGATGAACTCTGAAAGGGAATCTTTTTGGCTCCCTGCTTGTGTAGGGTGGTAAAGGAGGGGTGAGGTGTGTTCCCTCTGAGTCATTTCTCTGTGGCTTCACCACACAATCCCATTTATTCAGGGAGGATTATATGGGTGTGTCTTAGGCTGTTTTCTGTTGCTGTAACAGGGTAGCTGAGACTGAGTGACTCATAAAAAATACAAAGTCTTGGAGGCTTGAAAGTCCCAGATCATGGGGCCCTCATCTGGTGAGGACATTTGTGCTGTGTCATCCCATGGCAGAAGGTGGGCGGTGGGAAAATAGGGGTAAGAGGATGAGAGAACAAGAGAGGGCGGAAATGGTTTTTATAGTAAACCCACTCTCAGGATCATGGACGCATTCCTGCGATAAGGAGGTCAGTGATTCATGAGAGCAGGGCCCTTATGACCTAGTGACCTCTTAGAGGGCACATCTCTGTACACTGTTGCATTGGGGATTCTATTTTCAACATGTGGACTTTGGGGGACACATTCAAACCACAGCGAAGTGTTCGGCGTTTTATCTCCATACAGTGTTAACATTTCTCTCATAATCCTGGGTTACCCTTTCCTCATGAACTGCAGAGTCCTTACTGAACTCTGCTCTATTTGATTAAATGTCCTATCAGAATTTTGGGGTTCTATCCAACTCTTTGTGGTTTTGCTGTAAATCATTACTTTTTTTCTGTCCAATAAAATGTTTCAAACAAATTCTGCCTTTCTGCCTTTTCTAGATGATACTTGATATGGAAGGGCTCAAACATCCTTTATTCCTCTGATAAGTAACTTGCTTGGTATGCGAAAGAAGAAATTCTTTATCCCCTCATCATCTTCTCTGGTGGTCTCTGCTAGAGAAAACCTGCCAGGATTTCCTTCAGTGCAGCTAAAAGGGTGGTGCTGAAAGCTGAGACTTGCTCTGAGAGGAGAACGTGCTTGCTCAGTTTTAAGGCCTCAGGTTTTAGATGGCTGGTGGACCGAGGCCGAGCTCAGCTCCTCTCCATGTGTGCCTCTCCAACAAAGCCACTCATTTTATCAAAGCCTGCAAGCTGAGAAGACTGCAGAATTGGCTAGCATGACGGAAGTGACAATCTTGTATTTCCTAATGAGGGAAATAGTTGTGTGTGTGTGTGTGTGTTTTTGCCTTACAGTATTCTATTGGTTAGAATAAAGATCACAAGGACTAGGCATGGTGGCTCATGCCTATAATCCCAGCACTTTGGCAGGCCAATGGGGGGTGAATCACCTGAGGTCAGGAGTTCAAGACCAGCCTGGACAACATGGTGAAATCCCGTCTTTACTAAAAATACAAAAATTAGCTGAGCCTGGTGGCAGGTGCCTGTAATCCCAGCTACTTGGGAGGCTGAGGCAGGAGAATCACTTGAACCCGGGAGCTGAAGGTTGCGGTGAGCTGAGATCATGCCTGGGCAACAGAGGGAGAGTCCATCTCAAAATAAAAAAGAACACAGACACAAGTACCAGCCACACTCAAGAAGAGAGTTTTACCCAAGGGCGTGAGTACCAGGAGGCAGGGATCTAGGGGAACATCTTGCCATCTGCCCACTTCTTGTCTCATGAACAGAGAGCTCCCTTGATTCATAAGACAAGGGGCTCCATTTTATCTCGTTAGTAGTCCTCCAGAAACCTTAGAAAATAAAAAATGTGCTGGGAAACCAGAAACAATTATCTTTCCAATTACAAAGGGAAGATGGATTCTGAAAATGATAGGCATGACATCAAATCTAGAAATGTTTTGGGATAATGTTTAATGCAATTTAATGAGAAGAGGGCCAGGGAGCATGAGGTCCAGCTATGGCTTCGCTCAGAATGAAATTGGCCCATTCTCTTTCACTACTAAGTGCTAGACTGCTGAATCAGAGGTAGAAGAGAATCAGTGTCTCTTACTTTAGCCAAGCATTTAGTGCAAAATACAGATAAATATTGTAAGAATATTAGACAAATTTTTAACCTGTTGAATTGTGGACTCCAGGAAGTTGACATCAATGAAAATAGAATTTTCTTGTGACTTGACACAGAACATCTCTGTTTAGTGCAAATTTTAGTAATGGAATATAAAGGATATTCTCATCGAATTTATAGCTGACGCAATGTCGAGATCAATGCAACCAAATGGACTCATAGAATCAGGCAGAGTTCTGACCTTGACCAGCCAGAGGGATGAGTTGAAAGTAAGGTAAATTATAATTGTGTTTTATAATTGGCTGTAAAATACCAATGGCACAAATACAGGTTGCAAGAAGCACAACATAATAGAAACATTAAGGAAAACATAAGTTAGGTGTTTTATCTAGCAGAAGTTCCTTATTAGTTGGGAATGTAGTTTGAATGATGTGGTTTTTTGACCTGTGCAGTAGAAGCTATAATAATAAAGGGTATGCCGGGGAGGGTATCAACTTCATCGAGGGAGGTCATAGAAGGAGTCATAAAGGATGTGTGGCTGGAGCAGGTGCATTTTTGGATAAGTAAGAAATCATTAAACTGCTGAAAACTAGGTGGGATAGAGAAAGATGTTCCAGAAAGAGGCAACGGCTGCAAGAAAGGCAAGAAAACATTCATCCATGATTTCAGACAAGTTTTTCTCACCAAAAGGATTCAAGAAAACAAGACAATGAGAATCAAAAAATGAAATGGGCCTTGGTACAGGAGACAAAGATAGTAAAAGTAGGAGTAGGTCGTCCTAAGAAATGCCGTTACATGTGTGCTTCGGACGAGGTGTCAAGCTTTGTTCAAGAAATTTTCAGCAAAGTATTGTTATGGGATTTATGATGAAAGGAATGGTGTGAAAGTTAACTTAGGTCCTCTGGGAAAATTAGTGTTTGGAATCAGTAGCCTAATGACAGTTTTATACCTTGTAAAATAAGTCTGGTGCAATTATCAAAGACATATTTGCATACTTTTTTTTTTAACTTTCAAGTTCAGGGGTACATGTTCAGGATGTTCAGGTTTGTTATGGAGGTAAACATGTGTCATGGAGATTTGTTGTACTGATTATTTCATCACCCAGATATTGATTATTTCATCACCCAGGTATTAAGCCTAGTACCCATTAGTTATTTTTCCTGATCCTCTCCCACTTCCCACACTCCACCCTGTATGTGTCCATGTGTTCTCATCATTTAGCTCCCACTGATAAGTGAGAACATACAGTAACTGGTTTTCTGTGCCTGCGTTAGTTTGCTAAGGATAATGGCCACTATCACCATCCGTATTCCTGCAAAGCACATGGTCTTTTTTATGGCCACATAGTATTCCATGGTGTACATGCACCACATCCTCTACATCCAGTCTATCGCTGATGGGCGTTTGGGTTGATTTCATGTCCTTGCTATTGTGAATACTGCTGCAATGAACATACACATGCACGTGTCTTTGTAAAATAAAAATTTATATTCCTTTGGGTATATACCCAGTACTGGGATTGCTAGGTTGAATAGTATTTCTGACTTTAGGTCTTTGAGGAATCACTACACTGTTTTTCACAATGGCTGATCTAATCTATACTCCCACCAACCATGTATAAGCGTTTGCTCCTCTCTACAACCTTGCCAGCATCTGTCATTTTTTGACTTTTCAATCACAGCCATTCTGTCTGGCGTGAGATGGTATCTCATTGTGGTTTTGAGTTGCATTTCTCTAATGATCAGTGATGTTGAGCTTTTCTTCATGTCTGTTGGCTGCATGTTTGTCTCCTCTTGAGATGTGTCCATTCATGTCCTATGTCCTTTGCCCACTTTTTATTGTGGTTGTTTCATTTGTGTAAATTTGTTTAAGTTCGTCATAGATGCTGGATATTAGACCTTTGTCAGTGCATAGTTTGCAAAAATCTTCTCCCATTTTGTAGGTGGTCTATTTACTCTGTTGATAGTTTCTTTCGGCACGCTTAATTTTCTAACTTAGAAATCAAATGTGAACAATGCTGAAGAGAAAATTCAAAGTCCTCTAGTATGCAAATATTTATGTATGATTTTCCTGTAAGACAGGCCTGCAGAGACATGAAAGAATCAGAAAAAAATGAATGGATCGATTTCAACTTCATTTTGAAATCATAGGCAGCTGTAATCTTCGCCCCACCCATCTTGTATTTGATGGAAATAAAGAACGCGGCAGCCTTGTCTCCTGCTGGACTCTCAGTGAGGATATGGAAGGAAAGACAGAGTCCAGTTAGCTGAGCTGTGGGCAGTGATGGGTCTGAAGCACAGCCATTCCATGAGGCTGAATGATGGACACTTCATGCCAGTCCCAGGATTTGGCACTTATGCTCCTGAACACATAAGTGGACCCCAGGGGGTTACAAGGTCCTGTATTTTTCACACTAAGAGGGTGATAAGTTGTTGACTCTGAGGGTTTGGAGATTTATTTTTTTGGCAAATTCTTTTTATTATTATTACTACTATTATTATCGTGATCTAACATATATCAAGTGATTTTATGTATTTTAAATGTTTTCCATGCATTATCTTATTTAATTCCTCAACAACCATCCTTGGTAAGTACTCATGATTTCTTACATTAAAAAAAACCCCATGCTCAGGCTGCTCTCATCTTCCAGTCTGCTCAGAGCTGCTGCATTCTTGGTTAGAAACGTGAAGGGCCAAGGGCCCAAAGGGAACTGGAAGCCAGCATGAATACTTGCTGGCAGCTTTGCGGTGAGGTTGTTGGGGCTGGAAGTATTTGCCAGGGAGCTTTGACCATCCAAACCTTTTGTCATGTAAGGAGCCACTGTGATGCAAAATATTAGGTAATTCGATGGGAAGGTTTAGGAGGCACAAGATCACAGTAAGGGCTGAATTGTGTTTCTTGCCCAATACACCAGACACCCGTCCACTCAGTTCCCCGCAGAGAACTTGAAGTGTCACACTCTGGTCACAGTAATGTAAAGGCATTGTGGGTTGCTTTGGAGGGATTGCCCCCTAAATGAGAGACCAATGGATGGGCTCAATATTGGTAGAGCTCTGTCATGAGATATCACTAGATAACAGCTGCCGGAAAGGGTCAGTAGGTTTTCAATGGCATAATCATCCGTTTCATCTGTTAGGCACAATGTGTGTCTTACATGGGTTATATGTAATGTTTATTACTGTTAGAAAAGACAGAAAGTGCCGTAGAGAATAGAACAAAATTCCCATAACCCCCTCGTTTACCAGAATAAGTTATAGTATGTGTATGTGTTTAATATTCAGACATTTCAAGTGCACTAAATGAAAAAGAAGCTTTCTTAATACTCTAACTGGTGTTTTTACCTTAAGTCACACAGGAATGAGAATTTTTGTTCCTGCGTGTGTGTTGCGCTGTCTTTTGTCCTGCTGTTCTAGGAATCTTGCTAGGTGAGCATCTCAGATTTAAACTAGCCCGTTTGAAATTTGAGGCAGGGCGTGTATACGTGTTATTGTCCTAACTTTGCAACAACGCCAGCTTGGTGAGGTGAGGTCTGTGTCCTGAGTGAAACCAGGTCAGCTATTGACTGGAACCCTTACTAATAACATGAACAGTTGATTAACACCTATTTTGCATGTTATATGTATGGTATACCGTATTCTCTTAATACAGAAGCTAGAGAAAAGTAAGCTAGAGAAAAGGAACTCTTAATAAGAAAATCATAAGGAAGAGACAATCTATTTGCTGTTCATTAAATGGAAGCAGATCATTACAAGGTCTTCATCCTTGTTGCCTTCACACTGTGTAGGCTGAGGAGGAAGAGGAAGAGGAAGGGTTGGGGTTGCTATCTCTGGGGTGGCAGAGGCAGAAGAGGTGAAGGCAGGAGAAGCAGGCATACTTAGTGTAATTTTGATTGAGAAAAATTTTTGTATATGTGGGACTGTGTAGTGTGTGTGTGTATTGTGTGTGTGTGTGTATTTATGTATCGATTGAACTGTCCTTTCTATTGAGTGCCTTAGGAAATTTCTCCCAGTATCAGAAGTTTTCCTGTTTGTTATTACCATTATTATTTTTTAGATGGAGTCTTGCTGTATCACCCAGGCTGGAGTGCCGTGGTACAATCTCAGCTCACTGCAACCTCCTCCTCCTGGGTTCAAACAATTCTTTGCCTCAGCTTCATGAGCCTGCCACCATGCCTGTCTAAATTTTGTATTTTTAGTAGATGGTTTCGCCATATTGGCCAGGCTGGTCTTGAACTACTGACCTCATGATCCACCTGCCTCAGCCTCCCAAAGTGCTGGAATTACAGGCATGAGCCACCACCTGGCCTTACTGTTGGTTATTACTGTACAACTGATTTATATTGAATGAGATATGATTTGTCCATGCTCCAGAGTGAGGCTCATTCCACTAGTTTATTTGGAAATAGAAGCGTACAGGAGTTTAGTTGCTGTCCTCAGAGTATGCAGGTCTACCACGGAAACCCACATGATCAAAAGGGGAGCAGAAGGCCAGCAGAAACTGTGAAAATGCTATTGGGTAGCAAAGACATGGGCTCAACCCAATGCCTGTGCATGGTAGACGGGATAAAGAAAACATGGTACATAAGCACCATGGAAAAGAACAAAAAAGAAAAGAACTAGATCGCGTCCTTTGCAGCAACATGGATGAAGTTGGAAGACATTATCCTGACCAAACTAGCCCAGAAGCAGAAAACCAAATACCGCATGTTCTCACTTACGTGTGGGAGCTAAACAACACACGGATACTGGGAGGGGCCTATTTGAGGTTGGAGGTGGGAGGAGGGAGGGGCTCAGAAAAACTCTCTATCAGGTACTATGCTGACCCAGGTGACAAAATAATCTGTACATTGAACCCCTGTGACACACAATTTACCTGTATAACAAACCTGAACATGTCCCCCTGAACCCAAAATAATAGATAAAATAAAAAAAAGAAGAAAATGCAACCTTTGAAATGCACTGATTTTCTCTGAGTCAGGCAGATCACTGACTCCTCTTACTCCTGTTTCATAGACTCCCAAGAGCAAGGCTGGGGAAGCCACCGAAGTGGCTATTGATGTGGGCTTCCGTCACATCGATGCAGCATACTTCTACCAAAACGAGGAGGAGGTTGGAAAAGCCATTCGGGAGAAGATTGCTGACGGTACTGTGAAGAGAGAGGACATGTTCTACACCACCAAGGTGAAAGTTGTGTGTGTGCAGTGGCCAGAGGCCACCGCCAGTTCAGATATGTTATTTAGAAAAACAATGTGGTCTCTGTTTGAACAACGTATTTACCTAATATTGTGAAGGCACATTATCAAAGCACAGTAACAATGTATTTATTACCTAATATTGTGAAGGCACATTATCAAAGCATAGAAAAGGCTAGCTTTGTGCTGAAATGTGTGAAAGGCGGGATACAGTTCTTCAGTGTCTCTGAGCAGCAGATATTATTCATATATAAAATGAGATTGATAATACTTATGCAATTGTTATACGAATTAGCCAAGGCACTCTGGGGCCACTCCATTAATTCTTCAGTAGTTGTTCTCAGGACATGTCAAGTGAGGCTGGGATGTTATTCAGAAAAGGGAGCTAGACTAGAAAATACTTTATTCTTTCTCAACTCAGCATTGCATTTCCTGAATATTATAACATTTTCCTAGGGCGGAAAACCTTTCTTCCAATGTAAACAAAGCTTTGGTTTCTGGAGATGCATCCTACGCATGCTGATCTTGAGGACAACCTGTTTTTAGAATGCATCTCTCAGCAGAATTGTTTTGAGGAATTCATTAGACAGGACAGTAGATTCCATTCCCCCTGTCCTGCCATTTCTTGACTGCTCTCAGTGGATGATGCCTCTAACCTCTGATACATTAAAGCTGATTTTCCTGCTGCAGCCAAGTTTTATTCACAGTTGTTTCACATTGTAGTCATTCAAGAAAATCTCAGCATCTCATCAAGGATGTAATTTATACGGAATAACATAAACTTAGCCCTAGCTCTTTTAGTTTTAGACAACAGTGTTTTGTTACTCAAGTGTCAGTTTCTAACTGTGATGTTTAATTTTGGTCCCCAAATGTGTGAAACCATAAGCTACTTTTTTATTTCTTTTGTTCACTCCAGCTTTGGACAACTTTCTTTAGACCAGAATTAGTTCGCCCAGCCCTGGAAAGATCACTGAAGAAACTTCAACTAGACTATGTAGATCTCTTCATTATCCACAATCCACTGGCTATGAAGGTCAACTTTTGTTTTCCCTTCTTATGCCCCAAATGGTTTCTTCACTGTTACTGGCACCTCCATTGTCTCATTCCAGCTTGATTTCCTGGGTTCTTTCTGAGAGAGGTAGGTTTGAGTGAGGTGCATAGAATTGCTAAGTCATTCATGAGTTTCCTTCACAGCTGAGTGACATTGAAATTTTCTGTCTGTGCTCATTCCCCAGCCTTAAGTGAGATGCAGGTTCGATGATCTCACTTCCTCTCTGCTAGAGAGTTGAGGGCATTGGCCTGCATTGCTTAGTGCTTGTATTCCTGAGGGTAAGTTCTGAGCTATTAGGTTACCACAGACTACAGAGATACAACATGAAATCTCTACCTCTTTATGGCAAGGGTCTCTCCCACATGTACCCCTCAGCGCACAGGAAAGAGAGGTACCTGGGATGGTGCATGTGGCACAATGGGTCTCCTTTGCACTTCAATGATCCAACCTCTCATCGCAGTGGACATTGGCTGAGCACATCTGACGTCCTCACTATCTGAGTTGGGTTAGCATAAACGGGCTAAACACACTGATCAATAGTTATGGTAAGCGCTGTCCTCTATACCAGCCTGTCCTTCGGAAATAAATTTCAATTGTAGGGAAGGCATTCTTGGTTAAATGTGGGGGCGTATGCAGGAAGGAGCCTGCAGGTAACTGTGGAGAAAAAGTGTTTGGCTACAGTCTCTTGGATTGTTCAATCTTTCTTTTTTCCCATGTCTTCTCTTACCACCCCACACATGCACATCCACACACATCCATATCCACACACATGCACTCATGCACATACACGTACACACACAGGCACACACACATGCACACATGCATACATACATCTGCACATGCAGAGACACAGGCACACATGCACGCTCAGATGAATAATCACAGCCTCCTAAAAGTGGTGTGGCTAAGCTCCTTAGGCACCAGAAAGGGAATTCTCATAGAAAACCTTCTTTATCCTCTGTTTTCCAGCCTGGGGAGGAACTGCTGCCTAAGGATGCCAGTGGAAACATTATTTTTGATACTGTGGACCTTTGTGACACATGGGAGGTATGTTCTGCTGCAGACATCAGGTTGCATAGTGTGCTGAGGTTGGAATCACAGGAGGAGGGGTCAGAAGAGATAGGGTTTTGCTCCAGAAGTTGTCTGACCTCAGACGTGGAACTTCTCTGCACCTCTGTGTTCTCATCTGTGAAGTGAGGGAGGGAAATGAGATGAGTGGTCCATTTTAATTTTAACTTCTATGGCTCTACATAGACATGGAAACACCGTTACCCCTGAGATCAGGTTGAGGACATGAGCCCTAAAGAGAAGTCAGCATAGAGAAGTGCAAGAGGAGTCAGCGCTTTATCCCAGAACAGAACCACATCACAGAGGAGGGACAGCTGCAGCCTGACCCAGCAGAAGGGTAGAAGGTACCACCCTTATGAAGTGAATCTGCCCTTGCAAAACCTATACCTTTTATTTATTTTTATCACTGTAGAAAGAGGTAGCAACAAACCCTTTACTAGAGAGAAAGCTGAGAGTTTCTTTTGCGCTTGACTGTGGTGTAGTTTGTTAAAGAACTATTGTGTGTGTAACCCCCCCACATGGGCACTGAGGAAGGAGAGCTGTGCAAACCCCAGGCAGGATTAGTGCCTGAAGAATATCTTAGTTCATAGCGTTATTACTCAGCTATTTCCTTTATATAATCCTTTATATATAATCATATATTTGTTTATAGAATTAGTGCCTGAAGTATAACTTACTACTTACATATATCTAGCTTGTATATCATACTTAGTACTTATATCTAGCATACTTAGTTTCATATAATCTTTCTATATAATCATTTGAGTATTGTAGTCGGAGCTGTACCAACACATTTAGTGCTGATTTATATAATCTTTCTATATAACCATATAGTAGTTTGTAGTAGGAGGAATGCCTAGAGCAGTCACAGAGCAGAAGCAGTTCATGGGAAAACAGCTGCACCAGGACAAGAACCAAAGACCCAGGCGGTAGCCTCCCTGCCTGAAAGGGCATGCACTGTATGGCAGACTTGGAGCAAGAGCCTCTCCTCCCGAGGGGCCTCTCCTCCTCGTTTGGGGCCTCGCCTGTTTCTGCTCACAGGTGGCATGGCCCCCCGAGTCTAGCTGCTCTTCTCCAGTTCTTCAGTGTCCTGTCTCTTTACTTCTCCGATCCTGTACCTCAGCACAGCATAAGGGACACCCTATGACCTGTAGGGCCAACAACCTTACACTATTGCATCCTAAAAGCAAAATATGTACCATAGAAGTGAGTGGGATACGTAAGAGGAAATTTAAAAGCAGCTTTACGTTTATTTGGTGTCCTGAGAGTGCATGTAATAGAATTAAGGAGATAAATACTTATGCAGAATAAGAAAGTGCATTTGAAATTAGTTTATTCAAGTGATAAAACTGTTTGATTCATTATAATTGTATTATATCATAAATCAGATTTTCAGTTTATAAAAAGTCAATGACAAATGAAATGGACAAACTGCACTGAAGGTCTACCACCCATTTCCTTCTTCTCCAGGCCCTGGAGAAGTGCAAAGACGCAGGTTTAACCAAGTCCATCGGGGTGTCCAATTTCAACCACAAACTGCTGGAGCTCATCCTCAACAAGCCAGGGCTCAAGTACAAGCCCACCTGCAACCAAGTGAGCCCTTAGCCCACCAGGGCCTTCTCTGACTTTCTGCTCTTCACATACTTGCTGCTTAATCATGTTTCCAAGTTTCTGGCTTTATAGGACCTGTGCAGATGTCAGTTCCTTATACAGAAATGGAAAACATCAGAGAAAAAGCAGTTTGAGTGGAGTAGAAGAGCATGACTTCAATTATTTGGGGACGGGTGTGAAGTTCCTATGAGACAACCAAGTGGAGGTGCCGAGTTGGGAGGTGGTAGCTTTGGTCTGGAGCTCAGGGGGTGGTCTAGGTAGAAATACAGATATTTGGAATCATTGCTTTATAGATGGTGACAACTCACAGACGTGGATTAACTCTCCTAGGACAAGTTCATAGGATGAAAAGGAAGAGGCAGAAAAGTAGACAAGTGGGGATGAGGCAGAGGGGCACTGGCAAGGAGATTGAACAGGAGCTGCCAGACAGGCGGAGACAACCAGGTGAGTGTGGTGTCAGGAGCCAAAGAAAGAGTGTTGATGTCACACATAGGTGGATCCTACTGTGAGCAAACACTCCAATAAGGAAGGATAAGGGTGTCTGGATTTAGTGGCATGGAGGTTATGGGAAACCATGCAGCGCGTGTTCCAGAGTGGTGAGCACTAAAGCCAGATCAGAGGAAAGGAGTGGGAAGGAGGAGGTGTATAAATCATAATTAAAACACATGATTTTTAAAGAAACATCCAATACAGCCAAATATCAAACATTATTTGTGACATTGTAAAATTTAAAGCTTTGTTTAGACCATTTTGATAATTATACAAAAAGCAGTTCAAATATTTATACTCTTATTCTTAGTTTTATATTTTTAGAGATATTTGTGGAAAATCAAAACGTTAAAAAACCCCATCCTATATTAATATATACAATATATATATAATTTCTAAAACCAGATGATTATATGTATACAAATTTATTAACCATAAAAAATGGGTCTCTGTTAAAGATTCCTAAAGATTGAGACACAAAATAACTCAGAAGGAGCCAAATCAAGACTGTAAGGTGAATGACTAATGACTTTTCTGTCAAAATTCTTGTAAAATTGCTTTTGCTTGATGAAAAAAAAAAATGAGTAGGAGTATTGATGTGGTAGAAAAGAATCTTTGGTGAAGCTTTTTGGGATAACTTTTGACCTAAAACTTTGGCTAATTTTCTCAAAACGGTTTTTATTATTCTTTAGCCCTCCAGAAAGTCAATAAGCAAAATGCCCTGAGCATCCCAAAAAACTTGCTATGACCTTTTATTCTTGATCAATCTCCTTTTGCTTTGACTGGACCATTTCCACATTTTGGTAGCCATTGCTTTGATTTTGCTTTGTCTGCAAGATTGTACTGGCAAAAGCATGTTTCATTTCATTTTACAATTCTTTGAAGCTGCTTCAGGATCTCGATCTCACTTATTTAAAATTTCCTTTGAAAGCTTTGCTCCTGCCTGTAGCTGATCTGGCCATAACCGTTTTGTCACCCATGAACTGGAAAGTTCACTCAACTTAAAGTTTTCAGTCACTTTTGTGTAAACTGAACCAGTTGAGATATCTATGGTGTTGGTTATCATTTCTGCTGTTAATCATTGGTCTTATTTAATTAGGGGACTAGTGAGATGCATTTTTTTTTCCTGTAAATTGATGTGAATGATATGCTGTTGCAGGCTGCATCTTCAACATCATCTTGTTCCTTCTTAAAATGAATTATTTGTAAACTTCTGATTTCTTTGGGGGCATTGTGCCCATAAACTTTTTGTGAAGAGTCAATAATTTCACCATTCTTCTACCTATGCTTCACAGTAAAATTGATTTTTGTTCTTACTTTAATTTAGCAGAATTCATGTTTCTCTGGTAGGGGATTTTTAAAAACTGATGTCTTACCTTTCTCAGTGCCTCAAACTAGATCCTGTTTAGACATTTCATAACAAGTTTATTTAGGTGCAATCTGTTTGAAATCTATGTTTAGTTTCTTCATAATGCACATTTTTAGTCAATTTTTTTGAATACCCCTTCATGTTGTAACCATTTTCTTCTTATTTACCCATCACCACACTTAAGCAATAATTATCTGACAGACAGACATGCTACATAGATCATTCTACCTCTTTATTATTTTGAAGAAGACATTATATCATTTTATCTGAAAATATTTTGTAAAATATTTTTAAAATCTATAAATCTTTAAATATACATTGTCAGAATACTTTTATACCGCTTGAAATTGTAGAAATAATTTCTTGTTATTACTAAATATCATGAGTGCTAAAATATAATTTAATCATATTTTTATAGTTGATTCATTTAAATTGATGTGGAAATAAGGCCCATACATTGCAAATAGGTGATATTTCTCCTAAATTACTCTTTTAATAAGTTTTTTCTCTTCTTCTTTTTACTCTCCTCCTCTTCTTCCTCTTCCCCCTGTCTGTCTTCCTCTCTTTCTTTTCTTCCTCCTTCTTCCCCTCCTGCTCTTCTATCTTCTCTTCCTCTTCTTCTTCTATGGCTCTCATTCTCACTCTGCTTCTTTCTTTCCTTCAATTTACTAATGAAAAATTAAGCCTTTCATTCCTGTAAAGTTTTCCTCAGTATAGGATATACCGGTTGATCCAGTAATATAATTTAACATGTTCCTTTTATACTTCCTGTGAATTGAAAGTTAGAGGTAAAGATGTAATCACATTTGATTAACGTCATTTGAACTCACAAATTTTAACAAATGTGTCCTTTTCCCATCCATTGTAGTTACTATTCCTCTGATGCTCAACTTGCCATCATTTTGACCAGCAGGAGCTGTTTCAAATGGGCTTCTTCTTCCTTTGACTTGCCTCATTGTCTTTATCTTCCTTGCCATTTAGAATGTGAGCTGTTCTAGGCTGAACTTGTAGCTTCCCCAGTCAGAACTAGAATTAGCCATTTCTCTAAGAAATCTTGGTTTCTCTCAGTAGAAATGTCACTTAGAGACTATAATTTGGGCACAAGAGATTTTGATCATTTTAAAACATTGAATGCCTCTAACTAGATCCTGTTTAGGCATGTCACAACAAGTTCAAATGACGTCATGAGTTCAAATGATGTTAACCAAAGGTAGCAAAAGAAAAAGAATAAGTAAGTTATATCGGTATGACCACGGATGGAATGTGAAGGCATTTCAGAAGGTGCATGGGGAAAATGACCAGTCTGAAATATATAGCACATATATTAATATAGTACTAGATGTTCCTTCAAAGCATTTTTAAATTTACATATGGTTTTTTGCTCATGTATTCTGACACATTTTGGTCTTGAAAAATTACAGGTGGAATGTCACCCTTACCTCAACCAGAGCAAACTCTTGGAGTTCTGCAAGTCCAAGGACATTGTTCTAGTTGCCTATAGTGCCCTGGCATCTCACAGAGACCTAAACTGGTAATAAGAATATCAAAGAGTTCATCTATGTCAGCTACTCTATTGATTAAGAAACTTTTAGCATTTTATTATAGATAAAGTCAAACACAGAACATCGAATACAATGGTGTAGTGAATTCCCATGTAACACCATTGAGCTTCAGTGTCACCAATATTCCTTCCCTCCAATATTCCTTTATTTGCATATTTATCTTCTCCCAACTCCACTGCAAATACAATTTCAAAGTGATTTTAAGGTGAAATTTACATAGACTATAATACATATATGTTAGCTGTACAATTTTGATAAATGAATGTATTTTGTAATCCACATTATTGTCATGAAATAGAAACTTCCTCCCAAAAACGTTAATTTGTGTTCCTTCTGAGACAAGTCCTCCCCACCTCTAGGCAACTATGTTCTTAATGTTTTGGTGTTAGATTAGTTTTATCTGCTGTAGTACTTTATGTGAAGAAGTCATATAAATTCTTTTGTGTAGCTTCTTTTGCTCAAACTGTCTGTGAGTTTCATTCCTGTAGTTGCAAGTGTCAGCTCTTTCCATTTTACTGCTGGAAACTATTCCATTGTAGGGACATGTACACCACAAGCTGTTTATCCATTCACCTACTGACTGGCAGTTTAGTTGTTTCCAGTTTGCCACAATTGCAAATAAATCTCTATGAATATTTATGAGACACTTTGAAACATACTATATTGTATCTTCTCCTCTCATTGTCTGGGGCTTTGGGAAAAAGGGGTCGCACACTCTAGATTTTTCATCTACATCCTTCATATCTGTTGTTTTTCTCCAGGATGGACCCAGATAGCCCCTATCTCTTGGAGGAGCCAATCTTGAAATCCATTGCCAAGAAACACAGCAGAAGCCCAGGCCAGGTTGCCCTGCGCTACCAGCTGCAGCGGGGGGTGGTGGTCCTGGCCAAGAGCTTCTCTGAGAAGAGAATCAAAGAGAACTTCCAGGTACGGGTCAAGGAGTGTTGCTCCAAAGCGAGCCTTGGGTGTTGGTCTGGATGATCTCTCTTCCATGGCAGAATGTGCCACCTGCCATTCATTCCCATGCTTCTTTCCTCTGTGTGCTAAGGGAGAGGGCAGCATAGAATAATGGCAAGAGAGATCGCTGGACTCAGAGTCCTAAAGTTTATCACCTCTAGGGCTGGCTTTGCTGCTCACTAGTTGTGTGACACTAAGCAAATTTCAACTCCATCATTTTCATGAGTTTCAGGAGTTCTACACGGTAAAGAACTTTAAGGACCCTCATTTCTCTCCTTCACCATCTCTATCTGACAACTCTATCTGACAAATCTCTATTTGTATTTTATGATCAAACTCAAATAGGATTACCTGCTTTGTTACATATTCGTACATACATAACCCCCCAGCACATTTTTCACCACAATAGTGTTTGGCATCGTTCTGTTAGTGAGTCTTTTTCCCTTTTAACTTAACATTTTTTTGCTAAGATGTCAGTGTGCTCTCTAGACTGTGAGACTCTAAATGCAGTGACTCCTTTTGAGTCATCTTTTATCACCCTTCCTCTGGCAGTGCCCTGGGCAGGTAGGAAGCTAAGAATAATTTCATAGACTGACCAAATTATTAATAGTAAATAAATGAGTAAAGATTTTGCCCGAGCCTTCTGCATATACACTCCGATCCATTAGATCAATCAGTGGTCTTTAATTTACTTTGTTTTGAATTCTAAAATAATTTTGAAAGACTGTGTAAGCTGTTTTCCATTTAAAGATGGCAGCTAGAAAAGTCAACACGAGTTTAGTTTTTACAAAGGATGATATTTGAAGCATATTTTCTAATGTATTTGTTTCACAACTTTGTAGCTCTAGATTAAAATTTTAAGGTTATACTAAAATCAAACAGGCAAATCTAAATCTTGTTACCATACAGAAAAAAATCTTATTTTATTTTTCAATTTAACTTAACATGTTAATAAATATCCCTGTGACAACCATATCACTTCTGGAGTATATTTTTTAAGATGACTCACTGATGGATAGATGTATGGGTGGATAGGTGGATAATGGACAGATAGAGGCAGAGAGAGAGAGAGAGAGAGAAAGATATATATATATATATGTATATATATATATATATATTAGATAGATATGTAGATCATAGATAAACAGATAAATAGATAGGCCATGAGTTTTCCATGAAATTGCCTTCTGCATGAAATACATTTTTTAAACCAAATGTCTCTTTCCTTTGTTATTAAGGGATTTTTCATCAGGGGCTATGTGTCTATGTGTTTTCAAATAAAAACAACTCTTGGCTTAAGTAAGATAAATATATTTAAAAAGCAGAACTCTTTGAACATGAGACATATATGTCTCAAATATCAACCAAAAAAAGGTTTTATTTTTCTTTCTTTTTTTTGTAAGGAAGTAGTATTTGGTAATACTTAGTAGTAGCTGGAAATAGTATTTTGGGACCCTGCAATGAGCAAGTGGTATGGTAGAACAATTGATCAGGAAAGGCTTTTCTAAGGCCAACAGATTCTTGCAGCAAGGTTGTCCTGTGTTCCCAGACTTCCTCAGTCGAAGACTGGGTCAAGTTACAGGGGAAGTGAGGAAGGAAAATCCTGACCAAGTGTGGTCAAGTCAATGAAGCAGGTATTTTGTCCAAATTTGCCTTTGTTTAGGATAAAGAATTTCTTTTTTCTGTCTCAAGCAATTCTCTAGAAATGTCTTGTATTGATGAGTTGTCTTTATTTGCAGAAGTGGAGCAGAGCAGGACGGAGGTGGGATGGAAAACTAGCAGATCTCAGGGGGAAGAGGTCTCATCTAGCGGCCAATAAGGACAGAAATGCTTCCCATATTGCCATCCTTGCCTCTGGCCCTGGAAAGTCCTCCTACTCCCAGGAAGAACCTGCTATCCTGGGGAAAGGTTAATGTGAGTGTTTTCTTCCTTTCAGGTTTTTGACTTTGAGTTGACTCCAGAGGACATGAAAGCCATTGATGGCCTCAACAGAAATTTCCGATATACTAAGTTACAATTGTAAGTGATGCTTGCACATTCTTTCACAGGCTGTTTTCTGTAATATGCAGGCAAACAGTGGAACACATATTACCCAGATCAGGAAGGCAGCCCAGATTTAAGGAATAAGTGTGAAACAGGAGCTTCCCTAGAGTCCTCAGACTATAGTTTTTCTCCAGGTCTCAATCTCTGACCCAACAGGAATGTAAGTCTGTAAGTGAAACTGCCAATGTCTGCACCATTGTGAATACACTTCTTTAATGCCCTTACTTCCTGTGCCTAGTCCTGCACTTGGGCCCCACTGCCTAATAGAATAGAAGGCACGGTGTCTATGACCCGTAATAGGTGTCCATGGTAATGTTCTAGCTTTAATTTATTTTAAAGTCAGAAGAAAAAAACAATACAACAATGATGAATATAAAATAATGAATCCAGCCTGGTCCATCTTCATGTCAACACCAAGGCAATGTAAAACTTAATTTTAATATTTATATAGAGCATTAGTCCATGAAATCAAATGTGCATACATCATAGGGAAGTCATAGTGGGCCCTGCTTCCATGGCCCCCCCAAGTGTCCAGTGACATTTCTCTTTACTGTGGCATTCGTTTTCTAAGACACCAACTATTTCTTCCAAATTTTTGTGTTCCTTGGCTTTCTTTACCTTCACAACTCCCATTTCCTCAGCTACATAATCTCACCAAGCTGAGTGATAAATGAAATTAATAGGCCCTGAGTGCTAGTGACTGAGGTGTCCCCAGTGGCCTCCACCAAGGTAAGCTCCCCTGGAGTTTCTCTGGATCTTCAAGGCAAGACTCATACGCCAATGTCATCTTTGTCCATCTGAAGTCTACCTCTGGGGAACCCAACATCCCTTGACTATAGTTTATTCACAAACATAACGTTCCATAGGATCAAATTCAGGATCTTGGGGTTGATGAGAAAGAAGAAGAATCAAACAGAGAGAAGTTTGGTGGAGAGTTTAGAAATAGACAGATATGTCATTTTAGTTAGGAATATAAAGACTCAGTCACCAAAACAGATCCGAAAGGTCCCTCTTCTTTTTGTAAAACCATACCAGGTTTCCAAGAAAAGACATTTTCAATGCGAAAAACGTGGAAAGCCACCTTTCTATACTCAGGCTTTAAGTGTAATCTGTGATCTGCCTCATGAGACTGTGAATGTCTCATCTTATTCATCTCTGAGGCCCTATGTTAATATGGCTTCTTGCACATTTAACTGCTTAGAGGTACTCTTTAATGACACTTAATAAAAAAGAACAAATTATAAAGAAGAAAAAAGAACATGGAAAAAGGGAAAATCAACAGTAATATAATTACTGAATCATAAGTAATCCTATAAATTATAACTAAGGAAACAGCAAACACATTTTGCTGGTCTGGTTATTAGAGATACATCTTATCTCCTTCGTAGATTAGAATTTTCTCATTGCAAGGATATTGTGTCATTGAGGATGCTTTGTGGAATGAATGAGTGGAATAGCAATGCAATCCTCACTGCCACTGGCCTCATGCTCCAAGGACAAAGGCCACCCGAGTCGGAATGGACCCAAGACCTTCATCCGCAGTTCTTACACTCTCTTAGAATTTGTAATCTAAATCCAATTGCTTGTCATGTTGGCACTCACATGCATGTGAATGTGGAAATTGGGAATGCATGTGCCATTTGCACATAAACAGGGAACATGTCTGTATGCGTTCCCAGTACAAGTAGGGACGTGGTTGTAAATTCAGAGATTTCAGCCCATGCTATCTGCGTCTTCAGAGAAACACTCTCTCCATGACAGCATGGGTAAAGAGTTAATCAATTAATATCCCTTTTTGTCTTTCAGTGCTGTTGACCACCCTTATTATCCATTTTCTGAAGAATATTAACCCTGAGCTGTTGAGTGTTGCTACCAGAGTTTTCTCCTTTTAGGCAACCTGGAGAGGACTTCTGTATTTGGTGGAGAAGATTAGGAAGCAGTTTGTATAGTTCCAGTTGCTTGCTTTTCATTTCCTTCATTTTATAAAATAAAAGACTACAAAATAATGATGTTCACTTTCCTGATTATTAAAATAACATGGACATTACCGAAAATTTAGAAAATAAAAGGTAAAAGGGAACCAAAAAGAAACTCCTGTAATTCTTCCATTCAAAAATACTTAGTATTTGGGGCATCTTCCTTCACGATTTTTCTTTACAAATGTATATATATTTTTGTGTGTGCATGTTTATTTACAAACTTTAATAAAACATCTTTAACATTCAGATTGTATCCTTTTTTAAAACTTAACATACATATTTTTAAGGTATCAAATATTATTCAAAACATCCAGATTTATATTTTACTTGTTGAAAAGCAGTACATCTTATTTATTCATTTTTTACTCATCTACCTACGTTTCGACATTTGTATTAATTCTTGCATATTATGCCATTTATTCTTTTATTCATCCAGAAAAACTTTATTGAATATCCATTGTACACCAGATATTGTTTTATCAATAAATGAGATAGACAAAAGTGAAATGAAATTGATACAAAAAAGTCTTGTGTTTGTAGGTTAGTGGATGAAGTACACCATGAATGAGATAAATCTGGTAGGAAATGTGTAGTTTGAAATTGGTAAGTTCTTTTAGAGAGTTGATTCTGCATGGTGTCTCACAGTTCTGCACATTTGATAAGCAGGGACACTGACTGCCCTTCATTCCACCCTGTTTTTTTGAGAAATTTGTACAGTGAACAGTGTTGGCCATAGAGATAGTAATTCCCTCCAAGAAATGGAAGGCATATTCACTGCCCCATAATCGAACATACCTTTCTCTAGTCAAATGGCATCCGTTCTTACTGCCTTTTCAACTCAAGATTTTTCTCCTGGCTCTCAACCTACTGCATGTGCAAGGACAACTGGGTCCTTTACTTCATTTTCTGGGACTTGAACTCAATAACCCACCCTAAAACAATCTTACAAGCCCAGCGTGGTGGTGGATGCCTGAAATCCCAGTTACTTGGGAGGCTGAGGCGAGAGGATTTCTTCAGCCCATGAGTCTCAGTTGGCAGCGTGCTATGATCATGACTGTGAATAGCTTCTGTACTCTAGCCTGGGTAACGAAGCTAGACTTTGTCTCTAAAATAATAATTTAAAAAATTCTGTTACTTTGATTAGAGATAGTGTCATGAGCAGTACACTGCCCTTCTCTGATCAGAAATTTCATGACTTCTATCAGCTTCCATGAAGCCTGGCAAGCCAATTTATTAGCTTGCAACTCAGCTTAAAGTCCTAGTTCTTTTTTAATTCTTGACAACAGCTTGGAGAACAATCAAGTAGAGAGGAAGAACAGGTAGTGTGAGAACTGGGAGTGTAATGTGCTATTTTAAATAGGATGGCCAGAAAATATTTCACTGAGAAAGTGACGTTCATGCAAAAGTTTGAGCGAGCTATGCAGATACAAGGTTGGGGGAGAGAATTCCTGCACATGAAACAGGAAATGCTATGGCTGTGAAGGAAGAGAGTTCCTGAAACATTAACAGGACAGGAAATAGCTAATGTGGTACAAGTTTGTGAGCGAGGGAGATAGTCCAGAAGATAAGGTTCAGAGCAGCTAAGGCGGTTCTATTCTACAGGCTTTTGAAAGAACTTTCTTGTTTATTCTGAAAACAATGAAGAATGACTGAGGTCCAGCATGGTGGCTCATGCCTGGCCAAGAGGCTGATCTTGAACTCCTGGCGTCAAGTGATCCGTCTCCATTAAAAATGCAAAAATTAGCTAAGCATGGTGGCATGAGCCTGTAATCCTAGCCACTTGGGAGACTGAGGCAGGAGAAACACTTGAACCTGGGAGGTGGAGTTGCAGTGAGCCAAGATCACACCACTCCAGCCTGGGCAGCAGAGTGAGACCCTGTCTTAAAAAAGAAAATAAAAATAAAAAGAATGATTGCAAGTTCTGAGCAGAGGAGCGACAGGAGATGACATGTTTTAAAAGGCTAACTAGATACTACAGTGGGAAGACACTACTGAAAAACAAAGTGTAGGTATTTCCTCTCACAGCTCTATACAAAAATTCAGTTGAGAAATGATGCAAGCTTGGAACACATTACCAGCAGTAAAGATGGTGAACATTTGTGGGAATAGGGACATATTTTTAGGGTAGTGTCAACAAGGCTTCCTAGTGTATTAACTAGTGTAGAGTTAGAGGGAAAAAGTCGACTCTAGAAATTTTGGGTTAAGCAACT
The DNA here is from genome assembly GCA_963573385.1 of Cacajao melanocephalus. Lineage (NCBI taxonomy): Eukaryota > Metazoa > Chordata > Mammalia > Primates > Pitheciidae > Cacajao > Cacajao melanocephalus. The sequence goes on along the minus strand of CAUYLG010052334.1, from coordinate 17,675 downwards.
GGATGAAAGGAGTGACACTTGCTGAGACGAAGAGGATGTGGGAGGAGCAGGTATTTGTGGCAAAGTCATGAGTGCAACCTTAGCCATGTTAAGTCTGAGATGCGGTTAAGATGGCTGCCTTTCCAACGTCAGTTTTACTTTAAATAATTTGTTTAGGTCAGTCATGCTATTTTCATTATGTGTCCAAGTAAGGATGCCATGTAGACACTGGGCATATAATTCTGGAGTTACAGAGAGGGCGTTGGCCAAAGAAAACTATTTGAGATTTGTCAGAAAATAGTTGCCACTTGAAGCCCTAAAATTATATAATCATGGATAAGATTTGATGAGTGAGCATGGACAAACAAAACAGAATGAGGCATTCTATTCTCAAGAGGCTAGGGCAGAAGGAGAGGGACCAGGTAAGAATGTTTAGGAGTGGCTAGGATGGCATGTGGTAAAGGGAGAGATTGTTCTGTCCTGGAAAACAGACAAAGAGCTTGTTTTAAGGAGAAAAGAGTCAAATGCTACTAAAAGGACAAGCAAGATGGGAACTCAATGTTGACCACTGGGATTGGCATTTGACCATAACAAAGTCAAGAATAGCTTTGATAGCATGGTGGAGGCATGAGCCTGAATAGAGAGCATTCAAAAAAGCATAGGAAGAGCAGAGTTAGTTACAGAAGTATAGAAAACGTTCAAAGAATTGGCTGTAAATGGTACCAGATATTTGAGCAGTCACTTGAAAAGAAAGTGAATTAGAATGGAAATTTTCTTTGAGGTGGCAGAAATAACAGCACATCTGTGTGCTCTAGGAACAATCTAATAGAGAGAGGATGAAAATTTCAGGAGACAGAAGACGAGAATTACTGAAATCATATCTCAATTCGTTTTCTGATCCTGCTATAACAAAATACTGCAAATGTTGTGGCTTGAAGTAACACAAATTTATTTTCTTACAGTTCTAGAGATCAGAATTTCAAAATCAGGCTCAATGGGCTGAGGTCAAGTTGTCGTCAGGCCTGCATTGTTTTTGAGGGTCTAGAGGAAAGTCCATTTTCTCCCTATTGCTAGCTTCTAGCATTTCTTGGCTCATAGCCTCTTCCTCCATCCTCAAAGCCAGCTGTGTAGCCTCTTTCAATTTTTGATCTATGACTCTATTCTCACGTCTCTTTGACTATGACCTACATGGTTCCCACTTATAAAGACTTTGTGATTACATTGGTCTACCCAGATAATCCAGAAAAATCTTTCCATCTCATGATCCATACTTAATCATATATGCAAAACCCTTTTTGCCATTAAGGTAACATATTTCAGGTTCCAGAGATAAGGACATGTATGTCTTTGGGGATCATTTTAGAACCTACTACACTAGCTTTGTAGTAAATTTGGAGCAACTAAACTTTAGTTTTCTAATCTTTGTAATAGAAACATTTCTACGTCCAGCCACTGGATCCTGAAACTCTAGACATTCATCTCAGATATCAAGTGGGAAACCACATGAATAAATACCTGTTTCTTTAAAGCTGATGTAATCTTGATCCTATTATATTTCCTCCTTCTGGATACATACCCTTCATTATTTTATTCTAAAATTTATTCTCAGAATCTGTTGACATTGTCTTTCAATGTTCATATGGAAAACTCAAACTTTTCAGATTGTTGACATTCTCAAGTCTTCAGAATTTCTACTCATGTCTAGATTATATTTCAGGCAATGGATCCCATGTTAACTACTTAAACCTGCTTCATCTATGACTTGGACACATTTCATGTTAATCAGGTCTCTTAACTCTATGGTTTCTACTACACCTTGATTTATCAAGTTCTTCATTCATCAAGAATTGTAGTTATGAGGTCTCTCTTCTTTCCTCTTTGCATTATTTCAATAGCCATACAAATTTACATATGCAAATTAGGATGAATAATAGATTAAATTGAAATTGATCAGACTCCACTTATTCTACGTATGTAAGTGTGGAAACATCTGATTTAAAGAAAACCATCTCTTACTATGGTTTCGGCAGTCAAGATGATTGCCTTTCGAACATCAGTTTTAGTTTACATAATTTGTTTAGGTCAGTCATAGTCATGTTAATTTCGTTGTGGTTGGCATAGGTGTCACTGGATAAAGAGTTGTGACCCAGCCCCAGCCAATGCCACTTAAGAAGGAAGCACTGTGCTGGGGACTTCCAAGAGAGTTCCCTCACTTCTAAGGAACCTTTGAAGAGGGCTGGCTTCTCTTATTCAAGGGTATATTGTCCTGTTGCACAGTGAGGTGTGAAATTGCTGTGGAATCTCCACCAGCCTGAGGCTGACATCAGTACACAAAAGTGGAAAAAGGAGAAGATGAGAGAAGTTCTGCACGCTCACAGATGACACCTAGAGCTCACACTTCCTCTGGACTTCTTGTTATGGGGCTAACACATTTTTGTGAATTTTAAACCAGTTTGAGATAGTTTTTTGGACCTGCCTGTACTCTAATCCATACAATTATCCAAGTTAATGATTTTCTTTTACAACGTGCCCTGGATTTCGTACCTATCCAAGGGTGGCCAGAATGTGTGAAAACTGCTGAGTCATCCTGACAGCGTGGCTCCAGTAGATTCTAGGGGTTGGCCACAGTATTGAGTGATATTGCACCAGGCTTACTTTCCAAGACACAAAACTATCATTCGGCTCATGATTGTAAACACCAATTTTCTCGGCAAACCTGAGTTAACTTTCTCCTCTTTCCTTCTGTCATACATCCCATCAAACAAGACCGTGTTGAGAATTTTTTAAACAAAGCTTGACACCCAGTCCCAAGCACACATGTAACATTTCTTAGGAAGACCTACTCCCACTTTCATTATCTTTTCTCCTGCACTAAGGCCTATTTCATGTTTTGATTCTCTCTGTCTTGTTTCCTTGGATCTTTTTGGTGAGAAAAACTTGTCTACAATCATGGATAGATTTCTGTATTTTTGCCTTTCTTTCAGCTGTTGCCCATTTCTGGAACAGCCTTCCCTATCCCACCTAGTTTCCAGCAGTTTAATAGCTTCTTACTTATCCTAAATGCACCTGCTCCAGTCACACATCTTTTATGACTCCTTCCATGACCTCCCTGGAGGAGGTTGACTACCCTTTCCTGCACATCCTTAATTATTTTATCTTCTACCATGCAGGTTAAAAAAACTCACATCACTGCAGTTACACTCTCAACTCATAAGGAGCTTCTGCTAGATAAAGCACCTAACTTATGTTTTCTTTAACGTTTCTATTGTGCTGTGCTTCTTCCAACCTGTGTTTGTGTTGTTGGTATTTTAGAGCCAATTATAAAACATACAATTGTAATTTATCTTACTGTCAACTCATGCCTCTGGGTGGTCAAGGTCAGAGTTCTACCTGATTCTATGAGTCCATTTGGTTGCATTTATCTGCACATTGTGTCAGCTATAAATCTGATGAGAGTATCCTTTATATTTCATTGGTAAAACTTTAGCACTAAACAGAGATAGGGCCAAGTAAGTTCTGTGTCAAGTCCCAAGAATTCTATCTTCATTGCTGTGAACTGCCCAGAGTCCACAATTCAACAGGTTAAAAATTCATCTAACATTCTTGCAATATTTATCTGTACTTTGCACTAAATGCTCTGCTGAAGTAAGAGACACGGTTTCTCCCTTACTTCTCTGATTCAGCAGGTGAGGAACCTAGTCAGTGAAAGAGAATGGGTCAATACCATTGTTAGCAAAGCCATAGCAGACTTCATGCTCCCTGGCCCTCTTCTCATAAAACTTGCATTGAACATTATCCTAAAACATTTCTAGATTTAATGTCATGCCTTATAGCATATAGTTTTCAGAGTCCATCTTCCCTTTGTAATTTGAGAGATGATTGTCTCTGGATTCCTGGCACCTTTTTTATTTTCTGAGGTTTTTAGAAGGCTACCAACAAGATGGAGTGCTCTCAGGGAGCTCAGGGTTCATGAGACATGAGGTGGGCTGATGGCAAGAATTTCCCCTATGATCCCTGCCTCCTGGTACTCATACCCTTGAGTAATGTACCAGTATGGCTGGTACTTGTGTCTTTAGCTAACCAATAGAATACTGTCAGGCAAAAAGGCATCATTTTCATCTTTAGGAAATACAAGATTATGGCTTCCATTGTGCTAGCAATCTCTCTCTACTCTCTTCTCAGCTTGCAAACTTTGATAAAATGGTTATCTACCTCAGCGAACACTGAAAATTGTTAGATAACTAGAACACACGAAAACTTATTTTTTCCTGGGATAATTCTTAAATCTCATTAAGGCTTCTTAAACAGTCACAAGATTGAAGCCACTTTGCCAGAAGTTAGGATTAATAGGTAGGGCTAGATAGCCTACCTATAATCCAGTTCCAGAAATATTTACTGAGTATCTTTTACATGGAAATCAGTGTTCCTAGAATTTTTTTTTAAGTCAGGCATATACGAATAAGTCCAATAGTTCCACATTCACTTTTGTGAGGCTATATCTTCACATCTTTCCCTGGGCTGAGACTAAAACAAGAGCCTTTTTTGAAACAAGGACATGGGAGTGATGGTATTAGGGCAACTGCATCATGACAGAAGAATACCCGAGACTGGGTAATTGATAAAGAAAAGGGGTTCAATTGGCCCTTGATCTGCAGGCTGTACATGAAGCATGGTGCTGGCATCTGCTTCTGGGGAGGGCCACAGGGAGCTTACAGTGATGGCAGAAGTAAAGAGGGAGCCCGTGTCTCACACCACATGAGTGGGAGCAAGAGAGCGAGGGGGCAGGTGCCACACACTTTACATAACCGGATCTCCTAGGAACTCACAGCGAGAACTAACTCATCACAAGGGGATGGCACTGAGCCATTCATGAGGGATTCACTCCATGATCCAATCACCTCCCCCCAGGCCCTGCCTTCAGCACTGGGGATTACATTTCGGCATGGAATTTGGGGTGCACAAATATCCAAACTGTATCAGTAATTATTGCTGAATTTGGAAACCCCGGTCCCAGGGATAAACAGCTTCCCAAACTGTGGCCTAGAAGACCAAGGGAGGATTTCCTATGTCTCTGGGGCATGGATTACATGAGGGAAAAGTATCAGGTGTTGGAGTGCCAATGGCTCTTCCATTCGTAGATTGTAACACATGATTAGAAGAGTGTAGCAGATTGAATATCCAGCTTTGCTAAGGTTGCAGAGGTTGGTCTGAGCTGGGAGTCCACATTCTTCACCAAGGTATTCCTCAGAATCCATGCCAAGGGACCTGTGTTTGCTGAAGGGGGATAAGCCAGAAGGTGAAGACACGCCAACTTCAGAGAGCACAGCTCCCCTTTAATACCAAAAAGCTCTCTGCCTTCAGCACCCTGAGTTTTCTCCTCTCCCAGCCTTGGATGCTCTACATGTGTGAACTGCAGGAAAAGAGGAAGCACCTAGCATCCAAGAGAGCAGTCGGGAGTAATTAGGACCCGCTTAAGACATGATCACCCTGCTTTAAGCCCCAGGGTGCCCCCCATCCACACCTGTGACAGAATGGAATCCGCCATGCAGCTCCTTGTGCCTAAAATTGTCTCCATTCCTGGAGACCATGTTGGCCAGGCTGGTCTCAAACTCCTGACTCAAGTGATCTGCCCACCTCAGCCTCCCAAAAGTGCTGGGACCACAGGCATGAGCCACTGCCCCCAGCCTCCTTTAAGCATTTCTTATAGAAAGAATATAGTGAAATGAGGAATTGGAGGTTATAGAATTTTGTTACATCCCATGTGTTCCCAATTTAAGCTTTAAAAAATTCTGAGTAACTTTTTAAAATATGGTTTTTGTGAAAATGAAGGGTAAATGAGTGGAATAAGCCTGTGGCAGATTTACTATTTATAAGCAACTGTTCTAATTATTATTTCACATCTTGGAAAAAACTTCATGCATGCTAAGAAAATATGAAATTCTTTGGCATTACATACTTGACTAATAAGTTGAAAAACTACATTAATCTTTGATTATGTAGATCAGTTTTACAAGATGTGAAATCATTACTTAGTCTAGGAACAATGAGCTTTGTTTGAAGCATGCTAAGCGTGAATGTCTATTAGGTGCTGATGTAGAGTTGCAGACAACATGACGTTTCACTCCGGAGTTTCGGAGAAAAACCTGAGTTGCAGATATTGATTTGTGGTTTCTTGGCCTAAAGGTTGTATTCAAAGCCATGAGAATATTTGATATCATCAAGGAAATGAGTGAAGACAGAAAACAGTGCAAAGATCACCCAAGGATCCTCCAAAGTTTACGGCCTCCTCCAATTTCAGGAACGAAATCATTTCAGGAAATATCGTGGACTAGGAAACTTGGCAGGATATTTCTCAGCTGAAAGATGTGGGTTAAGGAAGCCCCTTTGATGGGGTTCAATCAGTGGAGGGTGAAAGCATTAGAAAACGTGCACATAAACATTATAAACACCTGTCAGTCTCAAAGTGCTTTGGCCAGTAGTCCATGACATTGTCCCAACTTTTCAAAAAAGTTGTCTGGAATGAAATTGTATGTTGTCGACTAGCTGATTAAATTTTTACCCCTACAAACTATACGAACAATTACACATCTTTGTAAGAATTATTCCTGAAGGTTACCAAAGTTTGAAAGCACCATGCTATTGTATATACACTGTTTTCCAAAGAGTTTTGAAATTTTTGATAGTTTATTAGATGTAATATTTGCAATTTTGAAATTCATTTGACAATGACATGTTATGGCTTTGGGATATTTTATATTAGTAAGTGTGCCTTTTTAAATGTATGAAATATTTCAAAAGACTGAGTAGAACAAATTAATAGTGTATTTTTAGAACCCAATAATATTTGCTCTATATGGAGTCGATAATCAGGAGAATGTGACCAGTCAATGGTGTCTTTGATGTCCTGCCTCCACCACAGTCCAGCAAGGTCACTGCTGATACTGGGCACACTTAAGAGGTCAAGGCCTGGATCTCAGCCTTAAAACAATGTGGGAAGTTTCCTTTTATGCACAAGATGTAATTGACAAAAGAGCATGCGCCTGTGTTTCCCAAGCAGAGATGTGCTCAACTCCCTTCTCCCAACCTTCCCCATAACTGACTTCTAATTATTTCTCCTGGATGGGTGTCCTCCCACCTCCCTAACCATTGCCCCGCAGGAATGCTTCATCCCCAGGTTGCTGGAGCTCCAATTCTTGTGATGCTAGAGGGAGGCCATGGATTGTTGGTCATCCTGTCAGCATGGCTCACCTTTTAGGCTCTATGCTGTGTGCTTTCTTCTTTCTAAAAGAGCTGAAGACAGACTAATTGATGAATACCTGTCACTTGCTCCTCCTCTAGAGGCTGAACATTCCACCCACTCTCACCTCAAAAAAATGTCTTTAAATAATTATCATCAACCATTCCCTGCCCCAAACTTATAGGCAAATCATAGTTTTTGGCCCTAATGAACTAGAAGGAAAAGAAACACATAAGTAGAGAAAGGAATAGGAAAAGAATCTTTAAGGAAAAATACTCAGTTATTTTAAGATGATACAAATGGATTGTCTTGGCTTTCTGGCCTATGGACATATCTGGCTAACTAAAGTTTAGTTTCCAAGCAGGAGGGATTTAACCAGAGGCGGTGTTTCTAGTCACCAGCACAGAGACATCCTCTGCATCACCATCCTTAGGCAGGGCCTTCTGTAGACATCGTGCAATGCCCTCCATGTTAATATTCATCTGAAAATGGATAATCAGGGTGGCCTGCAAAACTGAAAAGAGAAATAACAGCACATAATATGAATGAAATGACTCTATTAAAAAGGTGGTAGGGAAGTGATTTCTATGAAGCTGCCATTAGTGTGAATGTTAAGTTTATTTTCTGACTAGTTGTAGAATCTCTGTCTTTTATGAACATGACTTTATAATATGGGTTTTTTTTTCAAAATAAGAAATTGTTCAACTTATATTCTCTTGCCTGGAATTTATCACATAAACGACACAGGGTCAATTGTTCAGACATAGTCCTTCATATCTGTCAACAGAGTAAAGGGATATTCTGACCTTTTCTGTTTCAAATTCTCAATGAAAGCAGGAACTTATCCTGCATTGCTTTGAATAGAAACAAGCCAGCTATATTTCATCACAAATAAAGTTTTGAGTGTTAAATATTATTGGTAGCAATCATACATCCTTTAAAAAATATATTTATTACTGACTAGCTGCTTACCATATGGAAAATATTTTCTTTGATTCAGACATGTAAATTGTGATATGTGATATGGGGTTCCATATCCAAAACTCTACAATATGCTCAGGGCGGTCTTTAGGTGGGAATCACACAAAATAGAGTGATGAATAAATGATTCATCAATATTAAATAATTGATTGATGGTGAGAATTGCTGAGGTTTGCCACACTTCCTTTCCTTTTCATGATTTCCTATTTTACTCTTTTCCTCTAATGAAAATATAAACAATAATGTCTAAAAATGTTTGAGTTCTTATGATGTGCTGCTGTGCTTATCCTTTTTAATACATTATCTCATCATACCTATTACCTGTCAATATCTCCACTGCAAGCAGTGACATAAGTTGTTTTTCCCTCATCATGAGTGCCTTTCTGTGAATCCTAGAAGTTTGAAGCATGTAGAAAGAGTAAGATCTTTTGTCAGCTATGTGTTATCTCCAAAGATGGGACTTTCCAACTCTTCCCTTGATTTTTTTTTTTGAGACAGAGTCTTGCTCTGTTGCCCAGGCGGGAGTGCAGTGGCACAATCAACTCACTGCAACTTCCACCTCCTGGGTTCAAGTGATTCTCCTCCCTCAGCCTCCTGAGTAGCTGGAATTACAGGTGTGCACTCCCACTCTCAGCTAGTTTTTGTATTTTTAGTAGAGACAGGGTTTCACCATTTTGGCCAGGTTGGTCTGAAACTTCTGACCTCAAGTGATCCACCTGGCTTGGCCTTCCAAAGTGTTGGAATTACAGGCGTGAGCCACAGAGCCCGGCTCTTCTTTTGATTTTTAATCTCTCTCCTCTAAAACTTCATTATAGTCTGCATTAAGATTTCCATATTGCAAAAATCAAAGCCAAGAGTTCTGTTGCCCACTAAGAGCAAACTTTCTGAAGGCAAAATGGTGTTTGGGTCATGACCAAATGTCTAAAGAGAAGGAAGAAAGAAATTTGAAATTATTGAAGATATTGAATTGACATGATCTAGTGAGCAATTCCATATGGAAGAGATGACACCAATGTTGTTGGAAATTTTTATCTGATAAGGAACTGAGCAGGCTTGGAAGGATAAGCTATCGGCACAGATTTGGAAAACCATCTATCAGGCCATATGAGCAATATCCACAGTTTGTCCACTAGGCCATAGCAGAAATGCCAGGCCTACGTGAAAGGTGCAGACACAGCAATAATATCGACTACTCTGAAAAGTTTAATGAAGTCAGGGGAGCAGGATCAGGTTAACCCACGCTGACCCTGGGCCCACTCCCCTGTCAGAGAACAGAGCTCTGGAGTGAATCCAGAAGGAGAGTTCCAGAAAATTCCTGTCTCACCTCTCACACTGGCCCCTGTCTCCTTGATACTGAGGTCACTTTAAATACTCAACTGACATTCCTCCTCTAAAAATAAACTGGGCAACCCATTTTCCAAAGTTACTTACAAATCCAAGACAATATATCGAAAATTTCTGTTTAGGCCATCTAGAACTTTCATATCCTCTGAAGTCAACTGGAATTCAAAAACCTACCAAAGAAGAAAATTTTTATTGTTGTTAGATTGCATAGTTGTCAACTTGCAATAGCCAAATATATCAGAGAGTAGGGTGTAGAGGCAATACTTAAAATATTTGATAAGTTTCTAAAAGTTATGAAAGACATCTCTAAATTCTCAAGTGATTAAAGAATACCAGGTAAAATATAAAGTAAATCTGTTCCTAGATAGTATATGTTGAAACTGCACAACACTGAAGACAAAGTGAAGATCTCAACAGAAACTAGAGATGGAACAAAGTTGACCTTGTGTGCACATGATTGGTTCATGTACTTAGAAGATTCAGAAGAATCTAGAGGAAAATTTTGAAACTTATAATTTCGACAGTTTGATGGTGATACAATTTGGATATTTGTCCCCTCCTAATCTCAGGTTGAAATGTGATCCACAGTGATGGAAGTGGGTCCTGGTGGGAGGTGTTTGTGCCGTGATGGCATTCCTCATGAATGGCTGGGTGCCCTCCCCATGGTAATGAGTATTTGCTACATTAGTTCACATGAAATCTGGCTTAAAAATGATTGACATTTTATCTTTTTTTCCCTCTTACTCCATCTCTTGCTATTTGATATGCTTGCTCTTCTGTCACCTTCTACCATAAGTAAATGCTTCCTGAGGCCTCACCAAAACCAAATGCTGGTGCCATGTTTTTGTACAGTCTGCAAAATGGTAAGCCAAATAAACCACCTTTCAGTATATTTTATCCAGGCTTAGGTATTTCTTTATAGCAGCGCACAATGGACTAATACAGAAAATTGGTACCAGGAGTGGGACATTGCTAAAAATGGCTGAAAATGTGGTGGTGACTTTTGAACTGGAAGTTTGAAAGTGTCAGGAGGGTTCAGAAGAAAATGAGAAGAAAAGGGATTGTTTGGAACTTGCTAGGCATTGGCTAAATGATTGTGACCAAAATGCTGATAAAAATATGGACAATGAAGTCTAGAGCAATGAGATCTAAGATCAAAATGAGAAATTTATTAGAAACTGGAGCAAAGTTCACCCTTGTTATACTTTAGGAAAGAACTTGGCTGCATTGTGTCCACTCTAGGGGTTTGTGAAAGTCTGAACTTAAGAGTGATGACTTAGGGTAACTGGTGGAAGAAATTTCTAGGCAGGAAAACATTCAACAGGTAGTGTGGTTGCTAAGAGCCTATGATCAGATATGGGAGCAAAGGAATGACCTAATGTTGAAACTTAAAGCTTCCTGAAACCTTTCCAGGATGAGATGCTGGTGCTAAGCTTTTTGTACAACCTGCAAATTGTGAGCCACAGATACCTCTTTTCTGTATAAATTGCCCAGCATCAAGTATTCCTTTATAGCAGCACAAAACAGACTAATACAGATGGATATCGTTAGATTTCTGTTTCTATATTTTCCCTTATGACACAAACACCTTCCACTAGACCCCTCTCCCATCATTGGGGATCACATTTGAACATGAGATTAGAAGACGACAAATATCCAAATTGCATCACCATCAAACTGTCTAAATTATGAGTTTCAAAATTTCCCCCTAGATTCTTCTGAATCTTCTAAGTACATGAACTAATCACGTACACATAGGTTAACTTTGTTTCATCTCTAGTTTCTGTTGAGATCCTCTCTTTGTCTGCAGAGTTGTGCAGTTTCACATCAGATATAGAAATGCTGAAATCCAACATCCGTCTGTATTTCCATCTTCAACGGACAGGTATAATGTGAAAAAAAACCTGTTTTCAACAAAATCCAAGACAGTAATTGTCCAAATACTAATAATGTCGTGCTCAAAGAACACAAGTAGTTGTTTGAAAAGGATCTCAGTATTCAAATTGGAGAGAATTTAAATATCAAAAAGATGTCACTAATTGCTAACATATAATACTAAATTACTAAATAAATTTATTGGAATACTCTAATGATACAGAGAATGAGAGAGAGAGAGAGAGGAAAAGAGAATAAAGATGTCATCAACTTAACAATTGATGAAACTAGGTAAGAAGCATTCATTGTATTATTCTTAGAATATTTGCATAGGTTAGAAAATTATCAAAAAGGAAAAAGTTATCCAAAGACTATAAAATTGTAAGTTTTCTATGAATAAATCTAGGAAAACATAAACAAATGCCTTAATAAAGAATACTATGTAACTAATTGAAGTGTGTATTAAAATATGTAAATAACTGATTATTCGTATGGTCATAAACTGGAAATTTCAACAGTCAAATAATCACTTCTCACCAAATTGTTTTGCAGTTTCATAGCAGTTTCAGCCAGAGAACAAAAGATTAGCTCTTTTGTTGAAGTTGATAATACTGAATGTTATATAACAGAACATTCCTTAAGGATTAGCCAAGACATTATTATATAAGAGAATAAGTCAGAAAAATAGTTGTACTCTTCTGGTAACAAGACTTTGTATTCAACATAATTTAGACAGTACAGGAAAGTTAATAACTCACTTCAAAAGAGGAGAAATGTCAGAGAAGTACTTATGGACACTTTACGATGAGATGAAAATCAAGATATGTGAGCAGATACAGACTTTTCAATAATTCTTAGGACATTTTAATATCAAGTGAAAATTATGTATATGCACATTTGCATCCTTATTTCACATATTAAAAATCAATTTAAGTTATCCTAATTTATGAAAGCACATTAATGCTTTTGTAAGATATTAATAGAATATCGTATATTGCTTTACTATGTATTACTATATAATATATATAATATTTTACTATATAATAACATAGTAACATATTGTCATGTTTCCAATATAGGAAAAGATACAGTATTATCAACTATAAGAAAATGTCATGAAGAATTTGACTAAGAATTAAGAGTAGAAACTTTTGTTTATTAAATCAAACATAAAGAGAATTAAAACATGGGTATATTTTGGGAGAAGCTATTTCAACAATACATCTGAATCTCTAAAGAATTAATATCCAGAATATGAATTTTGGATTAATTCTGCAGAGTGGCCTCATTGCCTTGCACACATGTGAGAGAGCCCAGCCAGGAACAGAAGGACTAGACTTAGTTCAGGTGGAGCTTAGGCTAAAATTCAAACCATAGAATTGTCAGTTAAATACATGGTTTTGCATTGAACCTCTATGATGAGGGGTTTTCTTTTATAATTTTACTTACTTAATTATGGTCTTCTACACATAGGAAAAGACAAGCATCCTAATAAAAATACCTAAAGACTTCAACAGGCACTCAAAAAAGAAAAATTCTAAGAGAATACATATATGAAATTTATACTGAGTAAACAAGGACACGAAAAAAAAAAACTGCAAGGATTTGAAGACTAGAGAACACCTAACCCAACTCCTCATTTCAGAAAATGAAGAAAAGGTGATGTCTCTAGCAGAGGGAGAGAGAATAAGTTGCCAACTTTATGCTGAAACCAAAATTTCTGGTTTTGGTCTCATCCTGATTCTCTTCACCCATGCTGCCTCTCCTGTGGTAGAGAAGAAAACTCTTAGGATGTACACAAAGCATTTGTGCATAGGAAATGCCTGGGAAATGGACTTAGTCCATGGGTGTCCTGAGAGCCTTATAAGAAACACATGTGAAGGACACAGTGCAGGAGCCCTGATGCCCACCCAGCTCCTCACCTGCACATTCTCTCTGATCCGCTGCTCACTGTAGCTCTTGGCCAGGACCACAACACCACGTTGCAGCTGGTAGCGCAGGGCAATCAGGGCTGGGGATCGTTTGTGCTTCTTTGCCAAGGCACAAAGAACTGGGTTCTCCAAAAGAACTGGGGAGTTTAGGTCCATCCTGGAAGTAAAGCCAGAAATGCTGAAGTCTTGAGACTGGATTTCAGTTTGGTAGGAGGCTCCCTAAACAGACTAAGGCGTTCATTATGCACCAGAGTTTCTCAAGTGAGGCCCCTGACCAACAGTAGCAGCCTCACCTGGGATCTTGTGAGAGTTGCAAATTCTCCCCTTACCCTGACTCACTAAGAGTGAATTCCAGGAGACTGAGTATGCTATAGTTAAAATTTTTCATCAAAATGGCATTTCAGGTAAACTTCCTGTTGCTTTTATTACCATAGTTTAAGTCGTTGGGTTCCCAGAGCACTATAGGCAACCAGAACAATGTCTTTTGACTTGCAGAAATCCAGCAGTTTGCTCTGGTTGAGGTAAGGATGACATTCCACCTGCAGATGATCAAGACAGAAAAGCATCAGATAATTCATAACAGTTAAGTTAATATAAAAATATTAAAATAAGCTGAATAAATTTGTAACATTAAATTTGAACTGAGAATATTACTGTCAAGTAATGAACTTTCTCATAAAAATAAATTTCATACTGATGTTTCCTAGAAGTATACATAAAAATGTTATTTCTGATCACAAGCAACTCTATGAACCAGAGCCGGGTTCTAAAAACCTCTGACCACTTGAAGTGCACATGGCCAATTCTGGACTTGGGATAGGGTAAGATTCTGAGCTTTGAACATCAAAGTATGCCAGAAAGTAAGAATTTCTTCAAAGATTCCTGAGGGCAGGATTAGGAGACAAAAGTAGTAGTTTTATAGGAATCTCAGTAGTAATGTTTGTATAGATTTGAACATCAGAAACCAATAATGAGTAAAATCAATCACAAGTTATAGCAAAACAATCCATGTGTTCATAGTGTTGAGTGGTTAAAAGAGAGAGTGATCAAAAGTATTTGCCTCCACCAATGGTGATTGATATGGTTTGGCTCTGTGTATACTCAATAATTATGTACACTCAATTGTAGTGGAATATAATTTTCTCTCTTGATAATTATCACCCAGCAGATTACTAGTATTTGCAAAGGGGGAAACACATGTCTGTGAAAATTAGATCTGGCTACCATTTGCTTAATCAAGTGATCAAAATTAGCATCACTAATTGTGGGGCAATCTGTCATTTCATGCTGCCTACTGTGGTGTAATTTCAGGGATACAGCAAGGTAGAGACAGTTTCTCGCCAAAAATGTTTAACTTTGATGATATAAAGCATTCAAGTATAACTTCTAATCTACAGAAACTTACCTTTTAAAAACTTGGAACAACAAGTTAGCTGATCAAAGTACAACAAGCTGAAAGTCACAAGTGGATTTGTGTGCGTGTGTGATACATCTTTTATTTATTTACTCTTATTTAACATTTCCCATTGTTTTAGAATTTTCTTTGTAGAGGTCGTATCTTTTATTAGGTATAATTTCAGGTACTTAATATCTTTTTATATTGATGGTATCTTTAAATTTTTTCATCTTCTGTTTCTGGTTAAAATATAAGAGGTATAAGAGACCTTTCAATAAAACAATGGGAAATCTGAATACACATGGGATAGTCAATGAGATGAGGGCATTATTGCTATTTCCTTAGATATAATAATTGTACTGTTACTGGGAGAATATCTTCATTTCTATGCCACACTTCGAAAAGTCCATAGAGTTAAATTGTGACCATTGCAATATACTTGGAAGAGATTCAACAAATACTACATGTATTGAGGCAGATATACTCACATATATACATGCTCATATATTTGCCAGGTTGGCAAAGTCAATAATTTTGGATACAGATGGTAACATGGGGATGTCCTGAATTATCCCTTCAAATTTCTCTAAAATTTGAAAATTGTTATATTGAAAAAGAGTAAAACTAATATTAAAACCACATTAAATCCTTAACTTTTTAATTGAAAATCATTTTATATTATTATATTACCAAATACATAAATTTTAAATACTACATGTTTCAACAGAACCATACACAGAATAGACGCGTCTAAACAGTTGAATTGGTTGATGACAGAAGGCAAAGAGGTGTATCAGAATAAGATGTGGGCCATCACAAGGTGAGCTCAATGTTCTGCTAAAATCTCCTCAGTGTTGATTTCATCCACCATAACTAGTTATCTCCAGAAACAGGTAACTTTCTTTTTTTCACTCTTTAAAGTTTTATTTCACTAACTTTGCATCAAATTTCCACAATTATATTCTGGTTAATTTACTATACTTGCTTGACTTCCCAAAATGACAGTATCAAAATATTTGTGGGCTAGGGAGAGGAGACCACTTCAAGCATCACTGCATTTACTCGTCTTCCACAAAGCCACAGAGTTGGGCATCTGATTATTCAATGAAATGAAGCTTTGATAGCACCCAGGGGGGCACACAGAAAAACTAAGCTGTAGACAGTCTCACATTTGTCAAGACCAGAGAAAATCTGTTTCACATATACAGAAAAGGTATTGTATTCATCTTTTCTTTTTCTATTACTGCAACATTTTTCTTCTTTTAATTATCACATCATGGAGTTTCTCAATTGCTTCCTTTAGTTCATGTCCTTTGATTGGACAGATAGGCTGCAAATGCCAAGGAGTTGGTGAGCTCAGTTCAACTGTTGCTAACAATTTCTCAATTTCTGAGAGAGACAAGTTCCTCAAGTCTAGTTTCTTAGCACCCATATGTACAGGAATATTTTTATTTTCTTTTATGCTAGTTATTTTGTAAAGTTCAGTTTTGACTTCTTCCATTCTTGCAACATCAACAGAGTCCACAACAAGCACAATGCCATCTGTGCATCTGGTATATGGCTTCTACAGCATCCCTCATTTCTCCTGACCACCTACATCCCAGGAGTGGAAAGTGACTGTCTTAGAATTTTCCAAGGTTATCTTCATTTTCTCAGTGTTAAGTCCTTTGGTAAGGATGGTATTTACAAATGTATTGAATCACAGCCCGTATAAGACGGTTGTTCTAGCACAGTCCAAACATGAAATAACAATGTGGAGGACTGAAATGAGGGCAGGCTGGACAGGACAGTACTTTAGTCAGTTAGACCACTCCCCCACTTCCAGTTGCAAATAAGCCCAAATTGAAATGCTTTCTTTTTTTGAGCTTTAGAACTTCTCTTCCTAGGTGGTCCACCTATAAGACTCTTCTATTGGAGTCTGGGTCTAAATGAGACAAGAGGGGCAGGCTTTTCTACACAAGGCAGGGGTGGGGGTAGCACCCCATGTCCTTTCAGCTTATCTCTCCAAGGAGCTCTCATAAACAGGTGACTTCCTGTCTTTAATCTGGATGACTTTCATTGTTTCCAGTTAATTTTTAGTACCTGTTCAACAACTGTGAAAACAGAGATATCAACAAAAAGCATTCAGACATCTAAACTCCATTTAAATTCATAGTACCTTTCTTCTTTTATTCTCACTCTCCTGATTTACTGCTCATCCCATGTTTTCATGGCCTTTATAATTATACACAGTTTGCTCCAAATCATCTTGACCCATCCACTCTCTGGTGGTCTTCGGTAGCTTAGAGATAAGTCCACCTTCTCCCTGAGTTCTGATTAACCATTTCAGTCCTTCTTGATGAAATTTACCTCCAGCAAAAATATTACATACAATTCAGCATAAAGGTCTCTGTACCTTTTTCACTAAGACTTCTCCAAGGAGAGGTACAATTAAGGGTCTTCCATGTTCTTCTACACAAAGGCTTTCTTTTTAAAATCTTCTATTTCACAAAAGTAAGTAGAATAGCACAAATGGAAGCCAGGCAGCAGGACAGGAAGATTGGCATTGAGAAGAGAAAGAAGAGGCTGAGGGCACTCACCTGGTTGCAGACGGGCTTGTACTTGAGCCCTGGCTTGTTGAGGATCATCTCAAGCTGCCTGCGGTTGAAGTTGGACACCCCGATGGACTTGGCCAATCCTGCCTCCTTGCACTTCTCCATGGCCTGAGGAGAAAGCAGTTGTGAGGAATTATTTGTGCAGTTGGCTGCAGATTATGATAAATGCAAGACAAGATTGTTAAAAACTGTTAAGAGATGACAATGAAAATAGCAGTGATTCTCAAGAGAAAAATTACAACAGATAACAGAAAAGGATAGTGACAGCAACAGGAAGAATTTCTGTGTCCTCTTTAGGAAGCTGGAGAGATAAATGCACATGGAGGATGGGGAATACC
>CAUYLG010052332.1:0-15185 GCA_963573385.1 Cacajao melanocephalus | reverse complement strand
AAGCACAATTATTGGCATAAAAGAGGTTTTTAATACCCATTTTTAGACTGCATTCTAGCCTGGGCAATAGAACAAGAATCCCGTTCTCTCTCCCTCTTTCTCTTCCTCTTTCTTTCTCTCTTACATTTTTTTCTTTCTTTCTTTCTTTCACTCTTTCTTTCTTTTCTCTCTTTTTCTTTCTTTCTAAAAAAAAAAAAGAACATAGATGACAGAAACATAAGCAGGTAAGATTGCATAAGAACAGATTATAGACCTGGGAGAATACCAATAACACATATAAACAAGCCAAATGAAGACATGTTGTGACCATGATCAGATGATCAATACTGTATAGCCATACATTCTTCTATCTTGTATTCATGCTAAGAATCTTACTCAGTGTTTCCAGTGGTCAAAATACAGTGTTCATTAAATTTTGTCCACCTATATTTAAAGAACAAAAGACAAAGGCTAATGAGAGATTAATGATGAGCAAAATTTAAGTAACCGGAGTGAAAATTGATTCTCAGTTATCTCAGAAAGATTCAACAGAGTGCTTTAGCATTACATATCAATGTAGATAAATACATATATTGCTGGATAAAGAGTATGTGAGCAATTTATTCTCACACAAATAATTCTTACCTATACATGCTGAAATGCTCATTTTTCAGTCCATTAGCTTCAATTTAATGCATATAGAACATGTCTAGAATCAATAGGACTTTGAAGGTTTCATTTTTAATTTCACTCAGATGAAAAATTCTGTATGCTGCTTGATAGTTCCAGCACATAAGAAGCATCGGCAACAGGCCCCTCAGGAAGTACAAGGCCAAGGTTAAAGTCCTTCTAAGTCAAGAAGCTAAGATACCCAAAGAACCAATTTTCGTTGTATTGCATGTCTTCTGGTATTTTATTGGCATGCCCAGAATCTGAGCGTGGAAGGGGTGCACTGGGACTAATTTCAGTTGTAGATATATAACTCTTGGCATTACATTTTCCTTAACTTTCACAAAATTCAAGGTTACTGCTTTGGCTTATTAGTCTTTAGCTAATTTTGTATCACGTACAAGAAACAAAAGTAGAAATGCTGTCTCTCCCAAAATACAGAAAACAGTGTAATGGGAGATGTGGGTTCTAGTTTCTGCTGAGTTTGCAAGTACTTTCTCAAGAAGAAACAGCTTAAATTACTTTTATTCATGACTAAAATAGTCATTGTCTGTGTATAAAGGTGATGCCCCTGATCCTCCTGGCCAAGTGACATTCCCTTAGATTGCTTCTGTATTGTAAAAATAGATGTGCATATCTCCACCTGTGGCCATAACTCCATTCACAGCTCCATCTGCAAAATGGCAGAATCACAGTAGAACCAGAGTTGGGGTGACTGTGAATGCAGTATACTAGAGCTCATCCTGGCAGCAGATCGAACGCAATCTAGAAAACGTGCTCGGGGCACAAATTCTCCTATACTATTTTACTAGCCCATGTGCCTCACACCTACCCTTCACGGACACATCATCTCTGGTGATCTTTGAATTAGCCAGACTCAATAGCTTGCCAAGCAACACTTCATACCTAGTTATATACTTGTATAGTATTTTGCAATTTCAACATACTTTCACATATGCTATTTAATTTTATATTCTATGAACTCATTATAGGAACAAAGCAGCGGTTGTCGTTGTGTATGTTATTAGGGAAACTGAAGCTCCAAAAGTTTAAAGAGCTTGCACAGAATTACGTAATTCATACATGGTGAACTGTCTAGAAGCTAAGCACCTGCCAGCTCCTAGAGTAGCGTTACCTTTACTCTACCCCAGGCATCCTGTAAAAAACAGACTAACAGAAAAACGACTGAGGTCTCACTCAGGAGGACCTAATGTCATGTAAAAAAATAATTTTTCTTATAAAACCAACTTTGTCTTTGACATCCCTACATTTTTCCCAGAACCCTATTTCTCTCCTCATCTTTCCACATTTCAGACCTGGATTTAGCATCCTCAGAAAGCCTCAGCCTTCTGAGAAGGGTCATTCCCATCTCTTCCTACTAAGCAGATTCCTACTGGTACTTCGCAGACTCAAATATGATCTCCTCTCTGAATAGTTTCCTTTTTCTCCTGGGATCACTTACTGTTTCCTCCTATAAGCTATCAGAGAATAGCTTTTTTCATACATTTTAACGGTACTTACTACATTATGTTTTAATATTACATCCTATCTGTTTTTCCCTAGGACTTTGAGCTCCTGAGAGACAAGCAGCCAGTTTTCATCCTTGTGTTAATCACAGTACCCAGAAGAGTCTCTGGCACATAAGATATGTTCAATAAATATTGGGTGAGTGAACCTGAAAACCTTTAGCCAAAAGTGTTGATGACAATGGGCCCACGCCCTTCACAATAACAGATGCTTAGAAACATTAAGATGCATCATCAGGAAAAGGGAAATATTTGGCACAAAGGAATGAATCTCTCTCACCATGAGTATCATCAGTTGGGAATGTAGGAACAGTGCAATCTTATTGTTTCTCAAACTGTATCACATCGGCAAATTCTAAGACAAATTCAAATTACTTAAGGTCAACGAATATTTATAGTAGACATTTGGCATTCATCAGCGATACTTGCAGAGTCCTCCATATATCCTTAAATTCGCTATTTCAGAACATTTTGCAAAGGACCTTGATTTTCTCCAAAACCACACTCTATTGAAAATCATCTGTTTCCTTTTCCTTCTCAACCCATAAGCTCACCACTACTTAAATTTTTATAAAACCGTGTCTCTTATTTTATACACATACAAAAATTGTAGTTGTAAGCACTTAGTGATGTACAATAAAGAGTGTTTAATTAAAAAGAAACACAGTCATATTGAGATGCACATGCTGGGAGCAGTAAAATTTCAGGGCCCTCTGGAGGTCACTTGGGAAAATTCAAAACCACAAATGTGAAATCTGTGAATGCAAAGTCTAATGGATGCTAAGTGCCTATTATATGCAAGACATTGTGGCAAGTGCTACAGAGAATTCAATATGCATAATTGTCTCTGTTCTAAACACTTTACTAATTAATCCAGTGCCTCTACCTCTGTTGTATCACCATTTTGGTTGACATTTTTACTTGCTAGAACTTACTAAAGAAATAGCCGAAAGGCTTCCAGTCAAGATGGTGCCTTGAATTAATGCTGCAACCTTATCTCTCTCTCACACACACACACACACACACACTAGATTGATACTTAAAAAAATTTTAACATGAACATTTTTCAAAATATATAAATATGCACAAGAGCTGATAATAACAATAGAATAGAAACAAAAGTGAGGGGAGGCTACAGCCACTAGTTCAACCAGATATCAGAATTGTTCATAGTATATATATATATATATATATATATATATATATATATATAAAATACACACATGCGTGTGTGTGCGCGCACACACACACACACACATTTAAATGGAGAGCCGGTGCCAATTCCCAAGACATTGGCTTATATGAAACATTATACTTGGCAGGAGGAGGAGAACTAGAGAAGCAGAGACAGCTAGGCAAGTAGGACCCCAGCCAAGCTCAAAGGCTTATGACTGGGTCAGTACTTTTTTCATTAACACCATGCGACACGAATGCAGAGGCATCAATATGAAGCCTGGCTCTAGATAGGAGAAACTGAGTCTACGGACTATAGTCAGGAAAGAATGAGTACAGAGAATTTGAAAAGGAATTGTCACTCAAGAGGAGCTTGCAAACTAAAATTTTAAGCACATGAAAAACGGAAAAGCTAAGGAAAGTAACTTCAATCAGGAAATTTTAAAATGACTTTAAAGAAGAAATGTTTTGTATCCTCAAAGAAATTTGTTACATCTGTAAAATAAGAACTAAAACTAAAATTATGAAACCAAAGATGTCAGATATGAATCAAGAATAGGCTGAAAAAAAACAGAGCCAAGTAGAATTCTTGGAAATCAAAAACTAGCTATCAAAATAAAAAGTTTAATAGAAGTTTTAAGTTATTCCCTGGATATAGCCAAAGTAATAATTAATTTGAAGGCAGATATGAAAATATTCACCTGGAATAAAACAAAGAAATAAAGAAATAAAAATATAAAAATAAAAAGGTATAATAATAATGACATTAAACTGCTTTAGAAAATATATAAAATAAAAATAGGGATCAAATATCAAACTTCCAAACCAGGAGGAAAAAAGCTGAGAAAAAAAAGATCAATCCAAGTTGTAACAGGGAAGTAGGGGAGACTAAGAGAAAATAACATCGTAATAGAAAGTAAAATGTTTTAATTAAATAAATCAGTAATACCAACACACAAAAATGAACTCAAATTACCTAAAAAAAGATCATTAAATAAGATATTTTTCAACTCAGCATAATGTTATGAGAAAAACACTTAAATATAATAATACTGAAAGTTCAAATAAAGGGATTGGAGAGACATACTTTTTTTTTTTTTTTTTTTTTTTGAGACAGAGTCTCACTCCCTCACCAGGTGCCAGGCTGGAGTGCAATGGCACAATCTCAGCTCACCAACAACCTCCGCCTCCTGAGTTCAAGCAATTCTCCTGCCTCAGCCTTCCGAGTCGCTGGGACTACAGGCATGTGCCACCATACCCAGCTAATTTTTGTATTTTTAGTAGAGACAGGGTTTCACCATGTTGGCCAGGATGGTCTCAATGTCTTGACCTCGTGATCCACCCGCCTCGGCCTCCCAAAGTGCTGGGATTACAGGTGTGAGCCACCGTGCCCGGCCCTGAATTTCATTTCTCATTGGAACTGTGAAAACAGTACATCATACTGGCTAGGAGGACCTAAAGATAAAGACTCGATTATGTAGGAACATAATATTTTTTATCTTTATATTAAAATCTTTATATTAAATTCCCTCTGCTAAAATACATATATGGCTTCTGTTTTTACATCAGCCCTTAACTGATTAAATCTCAAGAGATGAATAAATGAGCATTGGGTGATTTCAAATCCCTTTATGATACAATTCATAACCAACTAGACAAAGGGTGTCTTCAGCAAACATCATATACCTAATGAAATAGCTTCAGGTCCTAACATAATAAGGCAATAAAAATAAGTAAATGGTACAGCAATTACAATGAAATTTTAAGAGAGGTCTTTATCAATGACATGATTGCATATATAGAATAATCCAAATGTATATACAGATACATTTGAAGCCTTAATAAAATATTTGCAAGACTGTCATAGATGAATCAAATTACAAAATCAGTTAGTTGTATTTCCACATCACAGTAATAAACAAAAATGGAATTTTGTAAAATATGCCATTGACAATAGCTTCAATAATTATTATATAATTTATCAATATCAAAAATTATGCTATAATTATGATATAATTTTTAAATATATTGAATATGCCTAAGTATTAGAGATGTAGCTAACAAAAATACATATGTCATCTCTATGGAGGAAATTATAAATCTGCACTGAAGGACATTAAAGATGTAAGTTAATCAAAAAAGAGGAAATATTGATGAATTTGAGAACAATATTGCATAAATGTCAATTTTACCCAACAATCTACAGTGTCAGAGAAACATGTCATACAATCCTCTGGGTGATTTTTGTGCAACTTGATAACTCTATTGTAAAATTCATACTGAAGTAGAAATCTTCAAGTATGGTCAAGGCAACCATGAAGAAAAATGAACAGCTCTGCAAGATATCAAGATGTATGATAACATTACAGAAAATATGACCATATCGGGCTGGGCACAGTGGCTCATGTCTGCAATCCCAGCACTTTAGGGGGCCAAGGCAGGCGGATCACTTAAGGTCAGGAGTTCAAGACCAACCTGACCAACATGGTGAAGCCCTGTCTCTGCTAAAAACAAATAACAAAAATTAGCTGGGCATGGTGGCATGTGCCCGTAATCCCAGCTGCTTGGGAGGCTGAGGCACGAGAATTGCTTGAACCTGGGAGGTGGAGGTTGCAGTGAGCTGAGATTGTGCCGCTGCATGTCATCTAGGGTGACAGAGCGAGACTGTCTCAAATTTTTTAAAATGTTGAAAAACTATGCCCATTTCAGTGGTTTACACCTGAATATCAGCACTTTGGGAGACCGAGGCAGGAGGATTACTTGAGCCCAGAAATTCAAAACCAGCCTGGGCAACATGGAGAAACCCTATCTGTACAAAAAACACAAGAATTAGCTGGACATGGTGGCTCATGCTTGTAGTTTCAGCTACTTAGGAGACTGAGGTGGGAGATTCATTTGAGCCCAGGACTTGGAGATTGAAGTGAGCCAAGATTTCGGCACTGCACTCCATCCAGGGTGACTGAGACCTTGTCTCAAAAAAAAAAAAAAAAAAGAAGACCATTATGCATTGACCAAGTAAAAAAAAAATGGAGTACCTAGAAATAGACCTCAACCACAGGAAACACCATGTGTGATAGAGGAAGTGGCAAACGATAAATTTTTCTTTTTATTTATTTTTGTTTTTCATTTATTTAAATTTTTTTGTGTCAGTGTCTCCATCACCCTGGATGGAGTACAATGGTGTGATCAGGGCTCACCACAGCCTGTATTTCTCTGGGCTCAGATGATCCTCCCATCTCAGCCTCCCGAGTAGCTGAGACTACAGGGATGCAGCATCATGCTTGGCTAATTTTTAAATTTTTTGTAGAGACCGGGTCTCATTATGTTGCCCAGGCTGGTCTCAAACCCCTGGGCTCAAGCAATCCTCTCACCTCAGCCCCCCAAAAATGCTGGGATTACAGGTGTGAGCCACTGTGTCTGGCCAACTTTTCAAAAACACATATGGAAAAACTTAATGCAATCAAGTTTGCAGTAAGTTTGCAATGAAATTTCACCCCCAGCTCATGCATCAAAACCAAGTACAGGTAGCTTGAAGACCTAAATATGACAGAGAAAACAATAGAGCTGTTAGAAGATAATATAGCAGGAAACCACCATGAACTTGAGGAAGGGGTTTCTGAGCAAAACATAAATAACAATATTTATAAAGAGAAAGATTGAAAACTTCGCCCCTGGTCCAGAACCTCAGCTCTACCTCTCAAAGGTCTTGTCTCCCCAGGACCTGCACATCCAAAGGTCTTGTCTCCCCAGGACCTTGACATCCTACCCCAGCTCCCACAAGCCATGCTAAGGAGGCTGGTTCTCTCCATGTTTCTCTAGCTTCGAAAGGGGAAAGCTGAAGGGCATGTGCAGAGCACCTGAAGCCCAGAAGTAAAGGTGACCACCGACAAAGAGTGAGGTAGCAGTCCTGGGTCTCAGGTCCCTGAGAGGAGAAGGCAGCACCTTTTTGAGAGATGGTAATGGGTGGTTCCTCTCCATTTGGCTCCAAGTTCCCTTCCAAGCAGTGAGTAACAGGGGATTTCATCCAAACTCCATGTGTGGTCCCACCCTGGTCTCCAAAGTTGCTCACTGTTGGAGAATCTGCATCCCCGTCACTCTCACAGTGACTCTTTAGGTAAAAGGTATATGTTATACCACATCCTCTTAAGATACATCTCCCACTGACTCCCATCTGGAATCCCCCAGTACTCACAGAAGAGTTATTGTCCTGGGGGAAACTGAGGAGGTGACATTGATCTTGGGAATTATATTTTTTACTTTCACCCTCTACTTTATGATCACTAGAGCACAGTTACCATGTGCCTGGCTACAGTGAATTTTAACATTCCAGGATCCCAGGTAAGGAGAATGTACAGAACATTAGGTCACTTGTTTCCTTGGTTGAGAGACAGAGATACCTGTAGTGCCAGCC
This sequence comes from Cacajao melanocephalus, assembly GCA_963573385.1. Lineage (NCBI taxonomy): Eukaryota > Metazoa > Chordata > Mammalia > Primates > Pitheciidae > Cacajao > Cacajao melanocephalus. The sequence continues at coordinate 7,427 of CAUYLG010052332.1, read as the reverse complement.
CCAAGCCCTCTCTGGTCCTTTCTGGCATTTGTCCCACTCAACACTAGAGGCACCTCCCAAGCTGGAGATCCCAGAGCTTGCCCAGGGACAGCTTCATTCTCCCAACCCCCATCCTCTGTGCTATTAAAAGCTAAAAACAGATGGGGTGAGGGGAGAGGAAATTGCGAACAGAAGCCGCAAGACATAGACAGAAGGTCAGAAAAGGAAATTTCCCCACAACCTTTAGCAGGAAAGCTGGGCCCCAAGGGCAAGGAAGATGCCAGGCTGGGCCACCTCAGGGACACAATGTCCATCCTAATAAAAGTAAAGTAACACAAAATAGAGAATTGGGGGAAAGAAGAAAAAAAAGAATTTGGGGAAAGAAACAACCATTTTCACATTCAGGAAGGGCTACAGAGTTTGTCTCAAGAGAGGAGTGTGTATACAGTTTGTTTTATCACTACTTTGTTTTCGAATCAAACTAGTGATAATATTTTTTACTGAGGTGAAATTCAAACAACATAAAATTACTAGCGGTAATTTTGGATGTATCAAGTTTTGCAGGATGAGGTGAAGAGGAAGCTAAAATGATGCTGGATTAAAAAAAGAAACATGAACATTAAGGCTCCCCCTTGTGGAGGATAGGGAAAGCATTTCTAAAAGTTACAGATTGAGTGGCAATGACATGAGGATTTGGGGGATGATCTCTTGGACTCAACAACATGGTGATAGGAGAGAAAATCCAGTGAAAGAGTTTCTGTGGTGGGGATGAATGGTGAATTTTTGCAACATGACGTCTAGCATCCGATTTAACCTACTTCTTATCCTGAAGGGCTATGCCTTTCTGCTGCTCCGAAACCTTGAATGAAGAGTGCTACCCAAAATATACTTGTACAAAGTGCTGGGGAAGGCAGGAAAGAAGTCTTTGTCCTCATGTTTGGGGAAGGGATACCAGCTTGCATATGTCAATCACTCATCACCCTCAAAAACTCTCCCATATATTGTAGTAAGTTGGCAGCTTTGGGTTCTCTGTGATTGTTAAGCATGAAAGATCCAGTTACTTTCTGGGGATATTAAAATCTGAACAGGATGCAATATTTGGGAACTACTGGTTTATACCATAAAATGTCATGTGAGTATACTTATATGGGATACCTAGAGTAGTCAAATTCATACATACAGAAAGTAGAATGACCTTGCCAGGGGCAATGTGTATCTATGAATTTGACTACCCTAGGTATCTCATATAGGTATGCTCATATGACATTTGTCCTTTTCTGTCTGGTTTATTTCTGTCTGGTTTATTTCACCTAGCATAATATCTTCAAAGTCATCCATGTTAAAGCACTTGTTAGAACTTCATTCTTAAAGCTGAATAAGATTTTATTTGATGCATACTACATTTTGTTTATTCATTTATCCATTAATAGACGTTTAGGTTGCTTCCATGTTTTGGCTATTGTAAATAATACTGCATGAACATGGGTGTATAAATATCAGCCTCCCTGCTTTCAGTTCTTTGTGGTAACTTCTCAGAAGTAGAATTGAATTGCTGAACTATATAGTAATTATATGCTTCATTTTTTGAGGAATTTTCTTACCATCTTCCATAGAGATTGCACCATTTTACATCTCACCAGCAATGCACAAGGGTTTCGTTGTCTCCAAATCTTTACCAATATTTGTTATTATCTGGTTTGGTTTTGTTTTTTAATAGTAGTCATTCTAATGTGTATGAAGTGATATCTCATAATGGTTTTGATTTGCATTTCCATAATTATTACTGTATATAAAATTGCATAAATGTTTATGTGTTGGAAATTATAAGTTAGTTTTCAATATTTTGATATTGAGGAGTATTAAAATAATACAAACTTACTGAACTTACCTTTCAAAATTGGAAGATCTAGCGCTCCCCTTATGACAGTGATGAACTGGGGATGAGCAGGAACTGCCTCTTTTACTTTGCCACATTTTCTATTATGTATTGTGGTGGTCCAAGCTATCTCTTCCAATGAAAATTACCCAAACAATAAAGAGGAGAAAAACATAGGATGGAAAAGATAAATTGTTTTAGTCCATTTGGGCCACTATAACAAAATATCTTAGACTGGGAAATTTATAAACAACAGAAACTTATTTCTCATAATTCTGAAGCCTGGGAAGCCCAGGATCAAGGTTCCAGTGGATTCAGTGTCTAGAGAGAATTCTCTCCTTCCCCGATAGTATCTTTTTGTGGTATCCTCACATGGCAGAAGAGGAAAACACACTTCCTTCTATTTCTTTTATGAAGACACTAATCCCATTCATGAGGATGGCACTATTATGGATTAATCACTTCCCAAAAGGTCCACCTCTTAATATCATCACCTCAAGTTTTAAAATTTCAACATATAAATTTTAGGAAGATATTTCTATTATAGCTTAAATAGAGTACATCAAGAGTTAAAGCATATAGAAAAGAAGTAAATATAGCACTTTCTTTGCTACATGCACTTAGGGAACTTAAAAGAAAAATACCTGAAGTATATAAAAGTTAAATTCATTAAAAAGAATGAAGAAATTATAAAAGCAGCAAGACATAAACAGATATTACCTTAGGTAGAAACACTAAAAGAAAGTGATGACTAAATTTTCATGAGAAACTCATCGCCCCCGCCAAGTGCAATGACATCTCCAAAAGGTTTAAAAAAAATGCAAAGCTAGAATTCTAAATGTTGGAAAATTATCCTTCAAAAAGAAAGAAGAGTAGTGCTTTTATTATGAAGGAGTAAGCTCCTAGCAGAGTGAACCCGCACAACAAAACAAAACAAACAAAAAACAATCCTTACAAGTTATAAGCTTTGAATGGGGAAAAAAAACTACTTGGGAAATGGGATAAAAGAAAATAGATCTTGGATGGAGTCAAAATTTGGGGAAAGGGACCAACAAGAAATAAATAGCCTTATTCCAATGGTACGCCAGTGCTACAATGCAGAAATGGGCCACTAAAATTCTAATAGAACTCCTTCTATCTTTCTGGACTGAGAAACAAGGGCTGAAGCCCAGGGCAACTAGGATCACTGGAACATGAGGTGAGAATTCTGGAAAGGAGAGAGCGAGGGAAAAGGAACTCTAGCTTCTGAGTATAAATGCTTTCCATGTCTCTGACTGACCTCAGAACCATGTATGTGTAGGTCATACCACAAGTGTTGCAGGTAAAGATGACAGAGTTGCTATGAGACTTGAGCTGTCATCCATCACAGGCAAGGAATAGTCTGCAATTTTACTTGAACCAAATTATTTGTCTGCTTTAAAAAAATACTCTTTAAAATAGTATAACTTGTTGCAGAGTCTCCACAACATAACCTTAAGAATATTTAGGATCCCATCCAAAGCTACTCAACATATGAAAACACAGGAAAATAGGACCTACCTGAAGGTAACAACACACAGTAAAGGGGAAAAGTGAAAGGCAAATATGGAGGGGCCAGTGCTGAGATGACCAAGGTGATGGAAACAACAGACCAGGACTTTAAAGCAGCTGCTACAACTATGCTCAAGAGATAAAGGAAAGCATAGTCATAATGAATAAAGATATAGGAAATCTGAGCCATGATATAGAACGTATTTGTTTTAAAAGGGCAAATAAAAATTTTGAAACTGAAAACTACAATACAGCATCTAAAATTTTAAAGTTAACTGGTTGAGCTTAATAGCAGGAAATGGATGACTGAGGAAAGTATCAGTGAATGTGAAGATAGATAATGAAAATTATTCAACCTGAAAAAACAGAGAAAAAAAATATTTAAAATAATAGGGAGCAGAGACTGAGGGACCTGTGAGACAATATAAATAAGTCTATTTGTAATTGGAGGCCTGAAGAAAAAGGAAAGACAGAATGGAACAGACAAAAATATTTGAATAAAATGTCCAAAACATCCTAAATTTGGTAGAGACATGAAGGGAACCAAAGATTTAAAGCAATCCCTCATAAAAATAATATCCAGCTCCAACAAAATGGATGAAGAAGTACTCAATCTCATTAGTAAGTGGGTAAACTTAAGTTCAAACCATTAGCCAAATACTATTACACAATCTCCAAATTGGAAAACTTTTGGATATCTGAAGATATCAAGTGCTGGTAGAGCGTCACACTGAAAGACATAAATTGTTCCCAATACCATCTAATAAACTGAAGATATTCATGCGCAATGAGGAATGTGCAAGCTGCTCATCAGACCTGACGTCTGATCCTCTGGCAAATAGGCTGTCTGTGGGAGAGGAAGGAACTGGTTCTGGGTTAAGGGTAATTCAACGTGTAGCATTCAATGCATAGAAATCAGGAGTTAAGAAAAAGAAAGGTCTCCATTCAATAATTAAGATTCTACGTCATTGAAAATGAAAAACAAAACAAACCCTAAGCAAATAGAAGGAAAACATAATAAAGTTAAAGTAGAAATCAATAAAATTAAAAACAGAAAATCACTTTTGAAGCAACAAATGGAAAAGAGCAGGAAGATCATGTGAAGACACAGGGAGGAAGCAGCTATCTGCAAGCCAAGGAGATCTCAGAAGAAACCAACCCTGCCAACACCTTGATCTTGTTGGACTTTCAGCCTCATAACTGTGAGAAAGTGTGGCCTGGCGGGGTGGCTCACACCTGTAATCCCAACACTCTGGAAGGGTGAGGCTCAAGAGTTGCTTGAACTCAGGAGGTGGAGGTTGAAGTGAGCCGAGAGGGCAACACTGCACTCCAGTCTGGGTGAAAGAGTGAGACTATGTCTCAAAAACAAAACAAAAACAAACAAACAAACAAAAAGAACTGTATGTAAGAAAGTAAATTTCTGTTATTTAATTTAAAAGATAAATGAATACAATGCAAATATTGGTACTTTAAAAAATCAGTGAAGTTGATAATAAGATTTACAAGGTTAAAAAAAGGTAAAAAGATACAAATCATCAATATCATATCACTACACACCCCACAGGTATTGAAAAGATAATAAGGGACTACTATAAGTGCCTCTATGCACATAAATTTAATACAACTTAGGTAAAATGGACCAATTCCAGAAAAAAATCACAAACTACCAAAATTTAAGTTGAAATAAATCATATGACAAGTTTTATAGCTATTAAATAATTTGAATAAATAGCTTAAACCCTTCTGAAAAATAAACCTCCATGCCCAGATGCTTTCACTCAGGAAAACTACCAAACATTTATATAAGAAATAACACCAATTCTACATAATCTCTTCTGGAAAATCAAAGTGGAGGGAACACTTTCCAACTCATTTTATGAAACCAACATCATCCTGATGCCAAAACTAGACAAAAACACTCCAAAAACCCCACCTACTAACCAATTTCTCTTATAAACACAGATACCAAAATATTCTAAAAATTAATCAATAGAATACAGCAATACCTAAAAAGAGTGATACATTGCCACCAAGTTGGGGTTTATCCCAGGTTTGCAAGTCTGCTTTAAATCAATTAATGTAATTAACCATACTAAGAGTTGAAAGAAGAAAATTATAAGATCATATCAACTCACATAGAAAAGCATTTGATAAAATTCCATATCCATTCATGATAAAGGAAACACTCTTATAAGATTAGGAATGAAGGGGAACTTCTTCAATTTGCAGATCGGTAGCTAAAGAGAATCTACAGCTAATATCTTATTCAATGGTGGAAGACTGAATGTTCATTTCTCCCCTAGCCCCTGCAAAGATCTGTAACAAGACAAGAATGCCTACTTTCATTACTCTTACTCAACATCATATTGGATGTCCTAACCAGTGCAATAAGGCAAGGAAAATAAAGATTGCTAGAGAAGAAATAAAATCATCCCTATATATAGACAACACAGAAAACTGCAAGAAATTTTCCTAGAACTAGTAACTGAGTTGAGCAAGGTGAGATGATACATGACCAATGTACAAAAAATCAATCAACCATTTCTATATATTGGCAAAATATGATTAAAATTTAAATTTTAAAACATAGTATATACAATAGATCAAAAATAAAATGAAACGCATGCATACATACAAATGGATACTTATACCTATAGGTAATTATAGATATATACAACTTTGTGTGGATAACCAGATAGACAGATAACCAAAGTGTGCAGAATGCAAAGTATTAGAGAATCCATAAACAAAGTATGTAGAGAATCTATGCGCTAAAAAAATACACTGAACAGAGATGACAGAAATCAAGAAGACCTGACTAAATGCAGAGACACATTCATGTATTGGAAGACTCAATATTTTATAGATATCACTTCTACCCAAATTGATAGATATCACTTCTACCCAAATTGATTTATAGATTTAATGTCATTCCAACAACATCCCAGCATGTCTTTTTGTAAATATACACAAGTGGATTCTAAATTTTATGTACACAGGGAAAAGAATTAGAATAGTTAAAGCAATTTTGCAAAGAAAAAGAAAGTTGGAGGGATCGTACTGTCCAATTCTAAGCTTACTGTAAAGCTACTGTAATTAAAACAGTGTGGTATTTGCAAAGGACTAGACGCATAGATCAATGAACAGACCACAGAGTTCAGCAATAGACCTTCATAAATATTGCCAATTGATGTTAGATGAAGGTGCAAAAGCAATTCAATGGAGAAAAAAATAATCTTTTTAAGAAATGATGTTCGAATAATTGGACATTCCTATGCCTAAATAAACCTCAACCTAACCCTCATAGATCATATAAAAATTAACTCAAAATGGATCATAGATCTAAATGTAAAACATAAAAATGTAAAACTTTAGAAGAAAATGTGGAAGAAAATCTTTGTGACCAGGAATTGGACAAAGCGTTATTAGACGAAGCAGAAAAAACACAATCTATAAAAAGAAACAAATGTAAATTAGACTTCACCAACATTTTTAAAAGCCCTCTATGAAATACACTGTAAAATAATGAAAAGACAAGCTACAGACTGAGAGAAAATATATGTAAATCATATCTGATATGGAACTTGCATCCAGACCATATAAATAGTTTCAGAACTCAGTGATTAGAAAACAAACAAAAACAATTAAAAAGTGAGCAAAATAATGCAGGACCAGAATCTGGGCCCCTGTGTCCAAATAACAGGATTTTCTTAGAGAATTATTCTGCTGTTTAATGGAAAAATGTAAAGCATTCTTTAGAAAAGTTTATAAAAACCTTACCTTATGGTCAAACTAATCTAGGTAGATTTATAAAAGTTTACTTTAAAAAGTTAGCTTTTATATTAAAGATGCACTAATGCAAACATGAGATTTGGTTTTCTCTTTTGAAAAAGATTTTTATGAGAGATCCAAGATGGCCGATTAACAACAGCTCAGGATTGTAGCTCCCAATGAAAGCGCAGAGAGCGTGTGGACACCGCAATTTCAGACTAATTTCTGTTGCCCACAAACTGGGAGCTACCCAACGGAGGAGCCACTCAGG
>CAUYLG010052330.1:0-80973 GCA_963573385.1 Cacajao melanocephalus | reverse complement strand
AGCAGCTACAATAAAACATCTTTAATTCATAATTTGACATTTGTGATAACAAGAGCAGGAGAAAATGTACTTTTGCACCCTATATGCCAAAAAAAAAAAATGCTGGGCACAGTGGCTCACGCCTGTAATCCCAGCACTTTGGGAGGCTGAGTCGGGTGGAACACGTGTGGTCAGGATTTAAAGAACAGCCTGACCAACATGGTGAAACCTCATTTCTGCTAAAAAAAAAAAAAAAAAAAGCCCAGCATGGTAGAGCATGCCTGTAATCCCAGCTACTCAGGAGGCTGAGACAGGAGAATCGCTTGAACCTGGGAGGCGTAGGTTGCAGTGAGCCGAGATCCAGATCATGCCATTGCCCTCCAGCCTGGGCAACAAGACTAAAACACTGTCAAAAAAAAAAAAAAGGCCAGGTGCAGTGGTGGCTCACACCTGTAATCTCAGTACTTTGGGAGGCCAAGGCAGGCAGATCACCTGAGGTCGAAAGTTCGAGACTAGCCTGACCAACATGGAGAAACCCCGTCTCTACAAAATTAGCTGGGCGTGGTGGCGTGTGCCTGTAGTACCAGCTACTCAGGAGGCTGAGGCAAGAGAATCACTTGAACCCGGGAGGTGGAGGTTGCAGGGAGCCGAGATTGCTCCATTGCACTCCAGCCTGGGCAATAAGAGCAAAACTCTGTCTCCAGAAAAAAAAAAAAGAAAAGAAAAGAAACATATATCTTGCACTTTAGGGGTGTGGAAAATTTGTCTTTGTTGCAGATACAAGTGGCTGGGCCTGATGTGAAGCCTGCCTGCACATGTCCTGGTATTCAATACACACGCAATAATGCTACATTCCAGGGGAGATAAAGCAATGAAAGAGAAATTCCATCTAGACATTCTCCAGTGGTTATTAATAGTAATTAGATGTGAGAGCAAGAATGGAAAGAGTCCCAGTTGGAAAGACCCTTATGTTCCAGAGCAAACGCTGGTGGAGGGTCAGGATTACAATGTAGGCTTTCTAATTCCCAGATGAAGTTCTTTCTACCACACCTTGGATGAGACATCTCACTTCTCCTAATTTTATACCATTCCATTGGGTTAGAGCTCTGCATTCCCAAACAACTGTTCTTCCACCACAAATTCCAAAGCAGCAGATTATCATTCCACTGCAGAATCAGCTAGATAATAGTCTCAGCAGGCTAGTCTACAGTCATTAAGCTTTGCTGAACTTTACTTGTGCATACATTGATAATTGTAATGGGAGATAATTGAGACAGAATCCAAATTAGGCTTGCTTGTTTGTTTATACACAACTTGTTACATTACCACCCAACTTTGCACTATTTGTTTTGTTAGTTACAATCATAGTATTTCAGAGCTGGCAGGGACCTTAAGGATGGACTAGGTCAGTGTTTATTTTTTTTATTTATTTTTTAATTTTAATTTTTATAAAGATGGGGTTTCACCATGATGGCCAGGCTGGTCTTGAACTCCTGACCTCAGGTTATCCACCCACCTCAGCCTCCCAAAGTGCTAGGATTACAAGCGCTAGCCACTGCACCCTGCGTTTTTATTTTTTTTGAAATGGGATCTTGTTCTGTCACCCTGGCTGGAGTGGCATCATCACAGCTCACTGCTGCCTCAACCTTCTGGGTTCAAGTGATCCTCCCACCTCAGCCCTCTGAATAGCTGGAACTGTAGGTATGCACCATCATGCTTGGCTAATTTTTTTTTAATTGATTTTTTTTTTTGAGATGGAGTCTCGCTCTGTTGCCTAGGCTGGAGTGCAGTGGCACAATCTCAGCTCACTGCAACTTCCGCCTCCCAGGTTCAAGCAATTCTCCTGCCTCAGCCTCCCAAGTAGCTGGGATTACAGGCGCACACCACCACGACTGGCTAATTTTGACATTTTTAGTAGAGATGAGTTTTCACCATGTTGGCCAGGCTGGTCTCAAACTCCTGACCTCAGGCGATCCAAAGTGCTGGGATTACAGGAGTGAGCCACCGTGCCTGGCCAATTTTCCTTTTTGTTTGTTTAGTTTATTATTTATTCTCCAGCCCCTATTTTAAAGAAACTAAGTGGGCAATGTGTTCATGCCTGTGGAGAGCAACCTGGGACAGAAAAGTGGGGATAAGGTCTCAGATCATGTAAGTCTTTTTCTTTCTTTTTTTTTTTTTAGAGACAGGGTTTCACCATGTTGGCCAGGCTGGTCTTGAACTCCTGACCTCAGGTGATCCACCCACCTCAGCCTCCCAATGTGCTGGGATTACAGGCGTGAGCCACCGCGCCCGGCCGTAAGTCTTTTTCAACCAGGGCGAGTTCCTCCTTTAGATCCAGCCCATTAAAATAGCCAGGAGAGTTTGGGATGTTATTAAATGTCATACTTTTCCTAAAGGAATTTGAGGAGTGGGCAAGGTCCTTTCCTCCCTATGATGTGTGTGTGTGTGTGTGTTTGTGTTTTAGAGACGAGGTCTTGCTATGTTGTCCAGGCTGGACTTGAACACCTGGACTCACGCGATCCTCCCACCTCAGTCCCTCCACCTCCCCAGTTGCTGGGACAACAGGTGCACCACTGTGCCTGCCTCCTTCCTGTGATGTTTTAAAGGAGGGGAACTTGGTTGTGCACCTGGATGAGAGCTGCAGGAAGGAGCTGTCGCAGATATGAAAGCTCAGAATGTAAATGACCTGCGAGGGAGCTGTTTTGACCCGAAACTGGGGCCTAATGTCAGTCTCTAGCAAGACTCAATTAATGAAACATTTTTTTCTTTTCTTTGAGACAGAGTCTCGCTCTGTTGCCCAGGCTGGAATGCAGTAGTGTGATCTTGACTCACTGCAACCTCCGCCTCCTGGGTTCAAGCAATTCTCTGCATCAGCCTCCTGAGTAGCTGGGATTACAGGCGCCCGCCACCATGCCTGGCTCATTTTTGTATTTTTAGTAGAGATGGGGTTTCACCATCTTGGCCAGGCTGGTCTTGAACTCCTGATCTCGTGATCCACCTGTCTCAGCCTCCCAAAGTGCTGGGATTACAGGCCTGAGCCACTGTGCTGGGCAATGAAAGACATTTTTTAAACTATGGGGAAGGGAGGGGGATGGTAGAGAACCCAAGGGAAAGGCAGCTAATATAAGGGAAATTACTTTTCCTAAAAGACATTTCATATAAAACAAACAAAAAATAAAACCAAAATACAAAAGAGAAAGGAAATAAGGAAGGAAGGAAGGAAGAAAAAAAGCAAGTACTGCCAAAACTGCCTCTTTCTTATTCTTCCAAAAGCTCCAGCTCCTGCGTTGTGGATTCTAACCAAGGTAGGTGGAACAAAGTTTGTAGTACAAGGGAATGAAGCCAATACGAGGACCCAGAGGGAAGGGAAGCATCGTCAGAGTCCAGTGGTGAGAGGAATTCTGTGCTTGTTTAAATGAGGTTGTCCTTGTGGGTGTGGTGTTTCCCTTCTCAACTTATGTAGACAATCAGTGACATTACTCAAAAGTGGCAACACATTGAGGACACCACAGTTACAAGTGGGCATGAGTTTTTATTCTCAGTGCACAGCAGTATTGGTTTCTATTCAACAGCAAAAAGCTTTATTGGTTCCAAATTTATCCCTTTTAAGACTCTTCTTCTTCTGGTCTCAGTGGAACAATACATTTGAATTTCAGATTTGCCAGTTTATAGCATTTTTTTCCCCTAAGAACCATATAAATACATGCAAAACATTACACATAGAGCTTAAATAATATCAAAATGCAAATATAGATTGGGTGCACTGTTAAGCTGAGTTGCAAATTATGGCAACACACACTGGGGTATACGTTGCTTTGAGATCAACATTAGTTTGTTTATGTCATGCAGACCACAATAGTCAATCTTTTGTTTTGTTTTTCTTTTTTGTACAAAAATACCAGTGCTTGTTATACTAATTACTAAAAGAAGAAGAAGAAACTCAAACATTCCTATCTGCGTGCTAATTTGAAACACAACGTAGATAGATTTGTTGGCACATATATATGGCATATTCACATATGGCATATATACATATGGGGAAAAAACATGAACCAAAGGCCAATTCGGTTACGGGAGCTCATCTCCTTCCATCTCTCCTAATCAAGAGCAAAGGGAACAGCAGGCCTAACAGCAGGGTTGGGAAGGCAAAAGGACTGGCACTGAACGAAATCAAAGGCTGTCTGGTCTATTCAGAGGAAGAGGCTGGAATGGTTTAACAATAGCAGGCATTTGTAAGTGCCTACCCTCAGCAATGCAGTGGGGGTGGTCCCTAGATATGAAAAGTAAGGAAGGGAATTCCATATTGTGATGGTACCACAGGCTGCTTCAATCGTAAGGCAAAGGAAGCAGGAAAGAAAGGAACGGATGCATTTAGAGGCTTTTTGGCACAAACGAGTGTGCCGCACCCCTCTGGGTTTTCAGCAGTGAGGTAACCACTCAGATTTAACTGTGCCAATTCTCCTCTCTGAAGCTCAAGGGGAAGAAGAAACTCAAACCCTAAAGAACCCACAAGTATCTAGAGGGATTTTTAGGTGATCTCTCTCTTAACCCCTTTAGGGATAGGAGATCACTCCAGAGGACAGATGGTACTGTGGGAAGGACCTAGCCCCAAGACTGTCACTCAGGGCAAGGACCAGCCATTGTTTTATCCATTTAGAATTCTGTCCCCATTTAATACATTGCACAAAATCTTTCTAGGGGAGGAAAGGCATCACAAATAAGATCCTTGTGCAAAAACTCACTAATGGAAAACTCCAGGGGGAACAGGAAATACAAACCATGAAAAACACAAATGCTAAATCGGAATATCCTTACAGACCAGGAGATAGTAATGTCTTTGGTACCTCTCTGCCAGCTATTCTTCAAGAAACACAATTCCAACCAAGGCCCCTGATACTAATCACTAGTTAGGAAAGAGTCTGGCTGTCCATCTGTATGGCGGGGTGGGGGGATTCATTTCCTGACAGCTGTGTCCCTTGCTGGGTATTTTCCTGACTATCCACAGTTTACTACCCGTTTTTCTAGGTTTATTAAGAGAGGAAGCTAGGATGATATGTTCTCCTTCTCCCCATCAGACCCTTTTCAAATCCAAAGCACCATTTTGGGGAAAAGTGTTATTAACTTATGCCATATTTACCCACTGCCAGTTGGATCAGTGAAACTGAATAGAAAAAAAACTTCTATAAAAAACATATGCACATAGACACTTAAACTTAATTTCATATCAACAAAATTTATATTAAAAAAGTCTAGAACCCAACAATTTTTTTTTTCCCCTAAGTACAAAGATGGCTGTTTGGAGAAAGTAAATGCGGTGTATTGGTTTGAAACCAATCACAAATATACTAAGTCATCTGTCATGTCAGACAGCTGGTTATGTGCTCCCTTCCACAGGGCTACATGACGGCACTTTATTGTAAATCGTTTAAACAAAATACATATGGCTGACTCAAAAATATCAGTTTCTGATCTAAAGAAAACTATATTTTTTGCATATATTTCTATATTTTCTCTCCTACTGTGGAAACTAGAACACAAGAAAAAAACCGTTGACTTTTACAAAGTAGACACAAGACCTCAAGAGTAACCCGTCAGGCACCATGAGAGTCTTTTGCGAACAGGAATGGTAAAATAGCCTTCAAAGCTTGTTATTGGCTTGCTATTTAAAATGATCTGAGGTAATACAAGACTTGATAGAATTAAATCTTCTAAAGTAGTTGATGAATATGTATGTCAACACCTAACCACCTTGGGTGAGCTGTTTTTTTCCCTATGAGTATTTAAGACACAAAAAAGAATTACTGAAGCATGTACATTTCACAAAACAAAAATCAAATTTGCTTTCCTATTTCTTACAATGATGGATTATGGAGTCATGGGGATGTGTAGGGGGCATTGTTTCTTTATGTTTCCTGCTGTGGACAGCTCAGGCGAAAGGGGTGAGGGAGGGCAGATCCGGAAGAAAAGGCCAGGTGGATCAGGTCACCTTCCTCTCACATAGGAATTTGGCAGTTCATACGCCTCCTCTACTTGACTCCCATCGCTCTAGAGAGAGAGGGGTGGGCTTCACTATCTAATGGGAGGTGAGAGTTGGAGACATGAACCGGCGCCTGCACAGAAGTCAACATCAGCAGGGATACAAATGGAGCTCCTGCGAATGTGGCTCCACCTTGCCCCAGTAAGGAACACTTAAAAAATCTCCTAGCAAAGTCCCCAACTCCTGAGAGGCAGATGGGAAGATGATACTTTGGGCAGTGTTCAGGGAATAAAGGCACAGGGCTTTACTGGGCAGCAGCTGGAACACGTGGCAGAAGGGGGGTTGGAGGAAGGGCAGATATGCAGGAGGGGTCTTTTGCTTCATTAAGTTGGCAAAATGTTACAGGGGCCTCCCACTTTGGATACATATTTTTCAAAATCAGAATATTTGAGAAAGGCTGGGACCTTTTCAGAGACTGGAAAAGTTGTGACACGTGGCAAAAAGTAGAATTAGAAACTGGAGAGAATGTCAAAGCTGGTCCCCAGGCACCTAAGCTCAAGGTTTCTGGCCCTTGCAGGAAGGTTTTCTCAGATCATTCTAGATTGGCTCTTTGGCCTTTCCCAAGGCTTCTCAACACTCATTCCCCACCAGTCAGATCTTGCCCTGGAGAGCCTTGGCAGATGGCTTTGAAAGCAGTGGTCACCCCAAAGAGGAGCCCACAAAAGTCTGCTGTGATGGTCTGTCTTGTCCTAGATTTGCCAGCATCTGGTCCTCAATATGCCAGTCCAGTAAGGAGGCGGGGTCATACCCAGTTCATTCTTTTGCCACCACTTTAGGAATAAGAGAAAGCTCAGGCCTATGAGTAAAAACTATATACCACACATATGCAACCTTCATGGGCAAGGCTGATCTCCCTGGCACTTAGGAACCACATACACCTGACAAGATGGGAGGTTAAAAGCAGAAGGTAACCTGGCAACAACAGGGAAATATTCTTTTTATTAAAAAAAATTTTTTTTTTAAATAAAATAAGACAGAGTCTTCCTCTGTCACCAGGCGCCAGGCTGGAGTGCAGTGGCGTGATCTCGGCTCACTGCAACCTCCACCTTCTGGGTTCAGGCAATTCTCCTGCCTCAGTCTCCCGAGTAGCTAGGACTACAGGCGTATACCACCACACTCAGCTAATTTTTGTATTTTTATAGTAGAGACGAGGTTTCACCATGTTGGCCAGGATGGTCTCGATCTCTTGACCTCGTGATCCGCCCGCCTCGGCCTCCCAAAGTGCTGGGATTACAGGCGTGAGCCACCGCGCCCAGCCCAACAACAGGGAAATATTCTTACCAGCACTTACTTGCTTCAAAAGGACCCTTTTAACAAAGAAACTGGGTGGATTCTAGAACTAAATCAAGGGTTGTTTTGGGCAAAAGGGAGAAGGATCAAAGTTTACTCCATTCACACATATCCTTTCCATTTTCCTAATCACCATAACTAAAAAAAAAAAAAAAAAGAAAAGAAAAGAAAAGGAAGGGAAGGGAAGACAAAAGAGCAAAAGAACCTTGGCGAAGTTTGACTGGAAGGGCAGAAAGAGTTAGAGGCTTCTAGGCCTGTAGGTGTAAGTTTTCAAAGTGGGAAAAATTGAAAAACAACCACACTACTGGCTGATTTTACATATTCCATCTCTACCTCAATGTGGTCCACTTGGGGATATTTGTCTCCTTCTGAACCCTTAACTTAGCTTATAAATGGCACAGACTTATAGGAAAAAATCCAGAATTCAGGAGATGAACATCAGGGGAGAATGTGGGGCGAGTGATGTCAAGAGGATTGTCATCATTTCTTTACAAATGACAACTGTCTACCAAGGAGTAGATTCTACCGTTCCCTGCCTGGGGTTTGACTGGGTCCTGCTACAAACCCCAAGTCAAGCTTAAGTTGAAATCCTTGTAGGTCTGTGCTCTTGCCTCTTCATAGTCAGGTGGGGGTTCACACACACTGCTGTTGACACAGCAGTTGACATGACAATGAAAAGTCCCATCATCACCTTATAGATGGGACAGATGAAAAAGAAAATAGGGAAAATAGGGATGAGAGTCAGAGAAAGAAAATTCACACCGATGTCTCTAGGCTCTGTAGAGGGCTGTCCGAGTGGGAGATCTGCACTTGGTCGCAATCCACCGCGTTGTTGTTTGTGTTGGCATATGGAGTGACCTCACCATCCAACAGCAGCACCCTAGTCCCAAAGTTAGAAGCCTTGTCAGGATTTTCTTCCTCTTCCTCATCCAGGAGTGGTGTTCGTGGCAACTCCTCATCTATGGCAAATTCAGGGTGGGTCATGAAGTTGTGGATGGAGTTTTGGTTGTAGGGTTTCTGAATGCTTTCGTGGAGGGAACTATGGAACGCTTTGACCACTTTGATCTACGCCAGGGAAAGGAAAAGGAGAATGAGAAAACAGGGAGGTGAGAATTGGCCGGCAGAACAAGGAGATGGTGGCTTTAGTAGAGAAACAAACCCCAAACTATAAAACATGACTGCTCAACAACCAAAACCAAACAGGTCAGAGGAGATCATGGGGCACCAGAAACATCACATGGCTCAACTTTGAAGCAGTGGGGTGGGCTGGGGTGAGTGATGGAAAACAACTAGGATGTTTTGAAAGCTGCATTTAAAAAAGGAGAAAACCCAAAGCAACGTTAGCATTCCCAAACAATCTACTTTTAAAATGGAACAGAAAACAAGAAGTTTCATTAGTTCCTTTAGACGGAGGGCAAGGACATGGAAACTAGATGCAAATTAACAGCCAAACTTAAAAAACGATTCAGACATGTGGATTTCTGTGTTCAGGCCAAGCATTTTGTGAATGTGGAATGGAAAAATTATGCATTGAGGTTTAGTTATCTGTTTAAAGACCTCAAAGAGCCAGCATACACCAATGTGCACATAATACACGTTGGGTGACACGTGACCATGAATACTTTGCAGCCAGGCAGACAAACCAATCTTCGTTTGTGTCAGCAGCATGCAGAAAATTAACACTCTTCAATTTAATAATTTGCCCGTTCAGCCAGGAAACATGCATATTTTTACATCACACAACCACCACTGTGTCCCCTCCCCGCAAATAACACAGAACTTCACTCCTTCAGCCGAAGTGGATGAAATACAGGTGTCAAAAGATGCCTTCCTCCTGCCTATTTAGAAAAGACCTAGCTCTCATAATTCAATGCATGTTCATGTCTCTGATGCACAGCAACTGTGCCCAGTCATGCTGCTTTCTCCAGCTGTGTCCAAATTGTGAAGAGGAGCATGGTCTTATGTGGAGAAGGGAATGAAAGGGACCAGGGAGAGAAACCTAATCCAGGAGGCAGTGCTACAAACAAGTGGCATTTCTGATAGGGTGGATGAAGAGGATGAAGGAAAGGAAACCACGTGCCATTTTACTGGGCAAAGGGAAATGCATTGCCCAGTGTCAAAGTCTCTGTCCTACTGCACAAAAAGGAAGGGATTCTGTCAGTTCAGAGTCATGAAGAAGAAAATCGACATAATTGATTCCTGTGAACAGCTTTTGCTTGTCCGCAGGCACCAACAATTTTGGCAGCTCTGCTTTTCTGAACTGTAGGTCTCTCTGAGGTGTGGCTTAGAATCGGGGTTGGTAGGATTGGGATACAGGGAGAGGGCTGGAACTCTGAGAGGTTGGAGAGAGGGGCCGGGGAAAGGTAAATTGTTGTAGGACAGTTTTAGTTGTTGGAAGGTGGCTGATCCTAGTCTTATCCAAAAAAATCTTCCCAGAGAAAAGAAATGGGACTAATGCAGGGGAAACTGTTGAGGTCAGGGTGGTAGGAGTGATGAAGGTGGGAGTAGGGTACCTGTTTCATTCCTCTGCCGTTTAAGCAAAAAGTTTATTCCAGGAGAAGATGTAAGAACTTGGAGACAGCAGAGCACACAAAGAGTCAGCCAAATAAACGGGTTGGATCACCTGTTCCAGCGCTTCCTACCACCATACAGAACCTTCATATATACTACTCAAAGCAGGTTCACCATCAATACTGTTGGTCCCTCTTCTCTGGAGGAGAATGCGTCTCTACTGGCTAAGGCTTTCCTTCTCTTGCCCACTCTGCTACAGTCTGCAGACCCACCCAGGTCTGAGAGTGCTCAAAGCTCAGTAGGCAAAGGACTGCTTGCCAGTCAATGGCATCAGCTCATCCCCTCAGCTAAGAAGAATCAGAGAACATAGGCACACACTCACCCTGCTGAATAGATAGTGAGGACCACATTTTTATTATCTGATTCCTATTTGACCATCTGATGTGCGAATTTTACCTGTCATGTTGCCTTTGCTCCAGATCTAGGTGAGATCAGATGGAATGGAAGCTCCATCTGGTCTTCAGGAAGTCTCAAGTTTTCATTGATCTACATAAAATCTCAGAGCAAGGCAATTTGGATTAAGTGAGTCCAAACCCAATGCCTTCTCCCTTGGCCCTGGTACAGATACAATGGCCAAGGTTTGAGTCCAAAGTCATCCCACCACGTCAAAGTCATCACTGTCAGGAGTGATAACATAGCCCACGTTTTTCATATGCTCTCAAGATCTAAAGTGAATATTACAGGAGGGCAGGTGCCTTTATCCACCAGTACATCAACTTCAATATCAGTGATTTTCAACTTCCTGCTTCCATTTAATTTAATACTTTATTGAAACAATTACATGTGAAGTCCACTATGAAAAATAAATTTTTAACAATTGGGGTTGGAGTGAGGGTCTGGAGCCCTGTTTGTTGGCTTTTCCTCTCACCTGTTGGGGTGACCAATAATACTGTTACAGGTAAACAGTGAGGGAGATAAAAGTGAATTGGGGATGGGTGGATGGAAAAATATGGGAAACATCTTTTGGGGAGCAAGAAACAGTCATCCAGCTAGACTGCAAGACTTCTGGAATCTAAAGGGAAACCAGCCACCTGTAAGGGAAGCTCATGTCAAGAGGGGTCGGAAAGCTAGGGAGCACCAGCTAGCTTGGTGGGTGGAGAGAAGGGTAAGGGAGGAGAGGGCATGGGGCTGTGCCAGGATGCCCCAACTCCAGAACACATGCTGATGAATAACCATACACTATTTCACCACCAATCCACCCAGGGCTGGCATCTTTCCCTTCCTGGAGCATGAGGCCTCGTGGATGAGCAGTCAGGGCTAGTGAAGCAGGGGCAGGGAAAGTTTTGAGCACTCACCACATAGCCAGTTAGCCCTTCCCTCCCTGGTCATCATTTCTCAAAACCTTGGGGAAATGTCTCTTCTGGGACCCTGGCCTACAGGTGGAAGTGGCTGGTTGAAGGACAACTCTTTTCGTGACTCAGGAGACTGGGTATGAGTGCTAAGGGCTACTCTCTGCAGCCCAACGAGTGGGCAGGTGAAGACTCCATTTCCTCAGCCAGAATATTCTGTTTTCTGCTCTTTTCAGAAACCAGGAGATGAGGATGAGGGCCTCCCTATGCAGGGAAATCTTAGAGACCCATCTAATGAAGGTAGGACATACAGTTGAATTTATTTGGAGATCTGGAATGGGAAAAAGGGTTTTAAAAGGTATGGCTATAACTTCTAGGAGTTCCAACTAAAAAGGCACAGCTGGAGAAAGAGCAGGTGTGGCCTGTCTCTCCTCTGATCTTCTAGCCTTTGAGGGTTTGGAGCACACTCACTGCCGGGTCCTCTACAAGATCCCAATGGGCTCAGTCTTCTGCTTAGTTTCCTTCCACCATCAAACCATCAGGACATCTGAAACTAACCCTTCCCACCAGAAAGGGATGATTAAAACAGAACAGAAGCTGGTTAGAAGGGGATGACAGAACCGTAAGGAAAAAAGGAATTAAGAGAGGAATATGAAAGGCCTGGTGCGAGACGTTCCTGGATATTTGCAGGGCAAGACTTATTTAGTTCTTTCTTGCCTGTTTTTTGACCTAAAGAAATCGTGTGTACCTCTATCAAGCACCACCCCTATTCCTCACATCAGAACACTTTGGCTAAAAAGACAAAACAAATCTAAGTCTGGTCAACCCACACAGTCCACGATCATGTGAACCACAGACAAGGCCACTGTTCTTTCTTCAGCTCCTTCCCAGAGATGGGGGGTGAGGTTGGGAATGGGGAGGAAGGAACAGACTGAACATTCAGATTTTGAAACCCACATTATATTTAATACAGTCAAACTTCTTCCCACATTATCAGCAAAGAACTAGCTGCCTTCTCTCTCCTCTCTGAGTCCCATTTGGGGAAGGGAAAACAACCAGGAATAGGAGGGCATAAGCATTAGCAAGAATCCAAGAATCTACCAATGGGAACACCAGATCTTAGGTTGTGGGTTGATAACGTAGCAATTGAAAGCCTGGCTGAGAAAGGGGTTCCTAAAACTTTATATGCAAAATAAGAGCTGGCTATTGGTGAAACAATCAAACTAGAGGAAAGGAGAAGCAAAATAAAAGGGACTCCTCTTCAGAAACTCCTTAAAAAAGTTTAGTAAATGAAGAAAAAAATGTTATTTTGACTCTTTTGTATATTTCTCCTACCTTGATATGAATTAATTGATTTTGATTTTGATTTTTTAAATTCTTATTTATTTATTTTAAGAGATGGGGTCTCGCTATGTTGCCCAGGCTGCAGTGCAGTGGCTATTCACAGGTGTGATCCCACTACTGATCAGCACAGGAGTTTCAACCTGCTCCGTTTATGACCTGGGCCGATTCACCCCTCCTTAGGCAACCTGGTGGTCCCCTGCTCCCGGGAGGTCACCATATTGATGCCGAACTTAGTGCAGACACCTGATTGGCATAGCACACTACAGCCCAGAACTCCTGGGCTCAAGCAATCCTCCCACCTCAGCCTCCTGAGTAGCTGGGACTACAGGCATGGGCCACTGCGCCCGGTGAATTAATTGATTTTTAAACCAGAGTCCCTGAAAAGCAAAATAACGTGGATGTTCAACCATATACATTTGAACTGAACTACCTTCTTTTCTTCACCTATAGCTACAACTTGTATGCTAAAATTGCCAGTTGACAATACAGTGGTAACCAAATGGACTATTATTGTTGACCAAGTTTAATATTGGCTCAATTATGACAGGTCCATTAGTCAAAACACACCCACAGGCACATTAGCTCCCTTCCTACCTTTCTTCAAAAGATCCCAAACTTTGCCCCCATGTAAAGGAAGTTCCTGGGTTTTCATTAGGCCTAACCTCACATCTAAGCTTTGGAGGTAGAGTTTGGACTCAAAGGAGCAGGAGGAGAGGAGAGGAGCAACAACATATTCCAGCAAAGCAACAAACAGACAAAAAAGGCAAAGCAAAACAAAACAAAACTCAAGGAAGAAACAAGCAATGCAGAGGAACAATCAGAAAACAGAATTATTGTCTTTAAAACAGTTAAGGTTTAATAGATTTTCTACATTAAAAAAATAAAATACAAGGCCACACAGGCTGGTTGTGGAGTGGGATTTTTGTCTTTCCTTCCCGTAAGTCAAAAGATCAAAGGGAAAAACCAAAAGGAAAAGATAACCACGGTCGGTTAAAGTGGACGCCACGTGCTCTCTTGTGGTCATTTTAGCAAATCATGCATCATAATAGACTATCACTCACTGCCCATAGGAGGAGATGAAACAGCAGGAACAGAAGTGGTGGGGGATTTGACTGGTTCAACTGCTACATAGGATGAACTAGGAACAAGTTTTACATCAAGGTGCTGACCCATGTTCTGTCGCCTTAGGACTCCCTTAAAAGAGGCTCCCGTCTGGAATGTGTTAATTACGTCGATCTGCAAAGAATCAGAGAGTGAGACAGCTTTGCTCCACAGTCAGAGAGAGGTGAAGAAAGAGGAAGGGAGGGTCATGGAAGGTTGGGGAAGCAGGGATGGAAGTAGATGGGAAACGGAACAGGAGACAGCAAGAGAGAGCTTCCCTCCCGCAAAGCAATGGTGAGAAGGGGAAAAACGTTATTGCATATCATACATCATTTAGGGAACAATTTGCCATGGAGTCCCAACAAGCCCAGCCATAATCTAGTTTTCTCTTCCCTTTGAATCCACGGTGGGCATCTGAGGTGTACAGGGGGCCAAGACTATTTAAAATTTAAAGGTACTTTTCCCTACTCCATCACTCCTTACAAGCTAGACAGACATTGGCAGCTTATTCATTCTTTTTACCTGTACTGTTAAAAATACGGCAAACAACTTAAAGATTCTGAAGGCAAATTAAATATTACTGAATTTCAAGGCTCAGGAACCTCTAAATCAATTAAACTGACTACTTATTTTTTGCAGATTTTCCAGGAAAATAACTCATGTGTTTAAAGAAAAAACAGGGGCCGTGTAGTAGCCAATATACAGATGGCCATGATGGAAAGGCCCCTGGGCCAAGAGTTGCTGGGCTCATCCTCCTCTGGGTATTTTCTCTGAGCTATTCCTTCCCTGGGCTGAAGTAGACAGGGTCCCTGAGAATGGAGCTCAAGAACCCAGTGGCCAAGCCCATTATAGAGAATGCTGCTAAGTGCATTAATGCATTAGAGATTCTGAAATGTCTGGCAGAAATGCTGACAGTAACTCGGCAATTAGACTGAGGGAGGGAAAGGAAGAGGTTTTTGTTGGTGGTGGCTTACACAAGTAGTCTCTGGTTTTCAGTGCTCTGTTCCACAGAGACAGAGGCAATTAATGCCGTTCATTTTCTTTTCTTTTCTTTTTTCCTTTTTTTTTGAGAAGGAGCCTGCTCTGTCGCCCAGGCTGGAGTGCACAGGCTCGATCTCAGCACACTGCAACCTCCACCTGCCGTGCTCAAGCAATTCTGCCTCAGCCTTCTGAGTAGCTGGGACTACAGATGCGCAACACCATACCCGGCTAGTTTTTGTATTTTCAGTAGAGGTGGGGTTTCACCATGCTGGCCAGGTTGGTCTCGAACTTCTGACCTCATGATCTGCTCACCTCGGCCTCCCAAAGTGCTGGGATTACAGGTGTCAGCCACCATGCCTGGCCATGCCATTCATTTTCTGACAATGGTCCTGATCTAGGGCCTCAGTCAACTCTACCATCTTTATCCCTGACCCCTAAATAACAAGGACGAAATCAAAAGGAATTCCCTTTAAGCCTTCATGAATCTGGTAGAATAATTTTAGAAATATCTATCTGCTTAATGCCAAGGGTTGATCTACTAGGAATGTAGGAAAGGTGCTGATTTTATTAACTGGACTTCATTTTCCCAGAAGGGAAGATGGGAAAGCAGGCAGAATGTGAGTGAGACATTTCTTTTATAAAGCTTCCTGAGAAGCCATGAGCTGTTTAGGGCTAGTTTCTGGATCCAGATCACAGTTCGAGCTGCAACACCATCCCCCCCCTCACATTATTCCGTTTCAGTTCCCCGGGACTGAGGAGCTTGAACCCACAGGAGGAGAGGGTTTACACCTGCGGTGGGTGGCGGGGTTCCAGCTCCACGGAGGAGGGACTGTAGAGACACCTTCCTCAGTGCTTATTGGAGTCACAAGGTTCTAACCTCCACAATTCTACTCTCTAAAAGTTTCCTAAACTTCTGCTTTCTGATGCTCTCAGCTCCCCAAAAACCAAAGGGAAAAGGAGACTAGAAGAACAACCCAGAACAAGGGAAAGGGGCAGTCCCAATCAGGACTGGAAGACAGCTGGGCAACACCTTCCACACACAGCACTGTGATGAGAATGACAACAAAGATCAACGTGGAGATGGCAGGGGGCGAACCCAGCTGAGGCTGAAAGGCTGATGCTGGGAGCGGATCTCAGGGATCCGGGATGCACGTTAGCATTATTAGCCTCATCAGCTTCTGGAGTCAGGTGCATCCTGGGATGGCGTGAATTTGGTCATTGTGGCATCTTGAACATGCCTCACTTTAGGCTTTAATGCCGTTTGGCCCAACTGCCTCATGTTCCAACAATGGGGAAAGGTAGTATACCTAAAGCTATGTGGGCAATGAAACCAAATAGACCTTATAGAGAGGTGCATTGTCAAGGGAATGGAAATTGGTCACGAAGGGGAAGGAAGACCCATGCATCTCAGCCTCCTAGGACAGAAGACTGGAAAGGAGCAAGGAGGCACTGGACTGAGGAAATCTTGGCTAGGAGAAAAGAAATCATGTAGTAGAGGAGGCAGTTGATCCTGAAGAAAAGTAAAGCAAAGACAGGTTATTTTGGAAAGAGCAGACCCAAAGAAAAACACTGGGGGCTTTAGAGATGGGAGCCAAAGGCGCCAGGTTCTGTGGGTACATGGATTCAGCAGCCTGGAAGGTGGGGTGGGTAGGGAGTGGGCATGAGGACTCTGGATGCCACGAGGCACTTTGTTCAGGTCCTTCTGGAATTTTTCTTTCTGGGAGGAACTCAAGAGAGGGAAAAGGAACCCGAGTGTTTCCCTACCTAGCCCTTCTTTTACACTTTTCTTTTTTTTGTGTTTTTTTTTTTCGCTTGTTTTTGAGACAGAGTCTCACTCTGTAGCCCAGGCTGGAGTGCAATGGCTTGATCTTAGCTCACTGCAACCTCCGCCTGCTGGGTTCAAATGATTCTCCTGCCTCAGCCTCCCAAGTAGCTGGGATTACAGGTGCACACCACCATGCCCAGCCAATTTTTGTATTTTTAGTATAGACGGGGTTTCACCATGTTGGCCAGGCTGGTCTCAAACTCCTGACCTCGTGATCCACCTGCCTCAGTCTCCCAGAGTGCTGGGATTACAGGTGTGAGCCACTGTGCCCATCTTCTTTTCCACTTTTCTATCTGTTATCTTGCCCATAGGAGATAAGTTCCTCCCAGGTATGTAGTTTAGAATATTTACTTCATTTATCTCTCCAATATACTAAGGAGGTGGGGCTGAACTTTCTTTTTCTGTTTTTCAGATGGAGTTTCGCTCTTGTTGCCCAGGCTGGAATGCAATGGCGTGATCTCGGCTTACCGCAACCTCTGCCTCCCAGGTTCAAGCAATTTTCCTGCCTCAGCTACCTGAGTAGCTGGGATTATAGACATGCATCACCATGCCCGGCTAATTTTGTGTTTTTTTTCGGTAGAGACGGGGTTTCTCCGTGTTGGTGAGGCTGGTCTCGAACTCCTGACCTCAGGTGATCTGCCCGCCTTGGCCTCCCAAAGTGCTGGGATTACAGGCGTGAGCCACTGCGCCTGGCCGACTGGGCAACTTTCTAAAACATTTGCAAGGCCAGTTTTAGACAGTGAAACTTATTTTGAAGATCTCCAGCCAATCAGCAGAGAGAAATACACCTCTTCTCTGCAGACCACCCTTGAGGTCTTGGAATTTACAGTTTTTTGAGACAGAAAATCTTAGGATGGCCGGGCGCGGTGGCTCATGCCTGTAATCCTAGCACTTTGGGAGGCCGAGGTGGGTGGATCACCTGAGGTCAGGAGTTCAAGACCAGCCTGGCCATCATGGTGAAACCCCATCTTTAAAAAAAAAAAAAAAAAGAAAATCTTAGGATGAAAGCAATCAAGGCATGTGGGGTGACAGCAGGGGAAGATAGAATGATCAATGCCTAGACTGGCCCATTCACCCAGAGAAGGTAGTTACAATTGATGCATGAAAGTGGAAAAAAAAAGTTATTGTGGGGCTACAGGCAGGGGACTTGAGAGCAGCAGGGGTGGCTTCTATCCCATTTCAGAAATTGCAAGAAGGGAAGAGGCTTGAAGAAATTATTGCTTCCTCCTTGTCAGGAAGCAAGTCTGAATCCTGCAAAAGATGCTCAGACATCAAGAGACTATTGTCATTTTTATACATGAAACCATCAGATTCCCCACCATGGCCTTACACTTTGAGTGGGGGAGATATAACAAGGTGACTTTCTTTTACAAAGACCCCTCCAGATGGTATCTATTCCCATAATGGCAGTGTAAGGAGGCTACATTAAGTGAATGCTGGGGATGTTGGCATAGAGATACTAACTCCTTTCTTTTGAAGGGTAGGGAAACACTGTACATTTCCCACCCTGGGGTCAGATCTAGTGCTTGCAAGAGACCTTATACTGAAGCTTGCCCATTTGACAGAGGGTAGGAGGGTGGGCTTAGAATCAGCCCAGAGCTAAAGGACTATGCTAATAGTGTCCCATGGTCTAGGTCATTTGATTCCTCTCCTCTCAAAGGACCCCACACAGATCCCTTTGCCCGTTTGTCCTGAAGCTAGGGAGCTACGGCTGCCCATTAGTAGTGAGCCTTTGGAAGGGAAGAGATGCTGGCCACCAAGAACTGCTGCCCTCCCACCACCTTCCAAGATGGGAAGCTTCTTCCCCCAAGGGAAGGACAGACCACTATCAGAGTACCTGAGTCTGGATACGGTTCAGGCCCCGGAACCAGAGGATCTGGCCTCGGCGCAGCTCCATTTCGGCGTGGTCAATCTCATCCAGCCCCTCGGCATCCTTGGTGATCTCCTCTTTGGTGGTGCCATGCCCAGCCTCCTTCAGGAACTTCAGGGATCGGGTAGGTATTGCGGAGATGATCTGAAAACAAGTGCAGTGAAGAGGGAGACACCAGAATCAGAGTGAGAATTGCTGTCAGTCAACTTACACATGCCAGGCCCTTGGGCAGGTTATACCCTTCCCACTGGAAGAGCAGTGGACAGAAGCACCAATCCATCCAGGCAAGCATTCTCCAGGTGCCCGCCAGTGGTCAGGCTCTCAGGAAGGTTTTCTGTACTTATGGACACACAAAAAACAGAACTTATATTCTAGTAATTGACCAGCCATCTGCCTGGTCATATACTTCATTTTCCTCTTTTTGTCTCACTGCTTCTTTTCCATTTTGCGATCTGTCTTTTAAGGTTAACAGAACTATACTGCATGGTACACAGTAGGAAGGGACAGAGACCAGGACCTGGGGGAAAACAGTCTGGGGAGAAGGTGATCATACTGCATATGTATGGGCAAGGGGTTGAGAAGGGTATTGGAAATGAATGATCCCTTTCTTAGTTGCCACATGCAATATAGTTTCAGTGTTACAAACTCTCGTGAAAGGATACCAAAAGTTTCCTTGGGCTTGAGGTGAGGAAGTGGATGGGACAGGCCATAGAAGAAGGGACACATGAGTGAGTATTATCAGAAGACAAGGAGCAGCACATGGGGCTTGAAATTCAAAATAAATCTCCTGGTGAGCTCAGCAGCTGTCAGTCAGTTCTTTCCAGACAAGATGAGAAGCAGCCAGGGCTCACGTGGGGAAGAGGGACTGTATGGGCAGTCTGATATGGAGCCACGTGTTTTGAAATGAGAACAGTGCCAAAGCTCTGACTCTGAATGTGGGAAAGAGCTGCTGTGAGACAGAAGGAAGGCTGTTGTGTGGCATCAAGGCCACATGGTCACATGTGAGGCAAGGGCCAGAAGAGTTTCAAACAACAGGTGACACAACCAAGCCTTACCAAAGCATAAAACTGCTTTAGGTACCCACTGGTAAAAACGCTCCAGCAAATAGAACAGGGTGGGGGGAATTTGATCAGACACTAATTAGGGAGGGCTGAGTGCAGTGGCTCACACCTGTAATCCCAGCACTTTGGGAGGCTAAGGTAGGAGGATTGCTTGAGCCGAGGAGTTCAAGATCAGCCTGCGCGACATAGTGAGACCCTCCATCTCTTTTCTTTTTTCTTTTTTTTGAGACAAAAGTCTCGCTCTTGTCACCCAGGCTGGAGTGCCGTGGTGCGATCTCGGCTCACTGCAACCTCTGCCTACCAGGTTCAAGCAATTCTCCTGCCTCAGCCTCCCAAGGAGCTGGGATTACAGGCATGTGCCACCACACCTGGCTAATATTTTTGTATTTTTAGTAGAGATAGAGTTTCACCATGTTAGCCAGGCTGGTCTCAAACTCCTGACTTCAGGTGACCCACCTGCCTTGGCCTCCCAAAGTGCTGGGATTACAGGTGTGAGCCACTGCGCCTGGCCCGGGACCCCCATCTCTCAAAGAAAAAAAAAAGAAAAAGAAATTAATGAGGGAGGCATCTAGGTGTGAAATAAATAACTAGTAGGTTTGGGGGAGAAGGCCAGGAGCTCCAGAAAGGGCTCTTTGAGGGCATTTAGGGCAAAGTGTCCATTACCTGGATGGCTGGGCACTAAGGGATTATCTGCAGGAACCTGGGGTCTGTAAAGAGAGGTATAGCCCATGCCAGAGCTGAGGATGAGGGAGGTTTGTAACATGGTATTAAGGAAAAAGTGAAACTATTAGACTTGATGATACTATTATAACATATTTTCTTTTGAGACGGAGTTTCGCTCTTGTTGCCCAGGCTGCACGATCTCAGCTCACTGCAACCTCCACCTCCCGTGTTCAAGCGATTCTCCTGCCTCGGCCTCCCGAGTAGCTGGGATTACAAGCATGTGCCACCATATCTGGTAATTTTTGTATTTTTAGTAGAGACGGGTTACTCTGTGTTGGCCAGGCTGGTCTTGAACTCCCAACCTCAGGTGATCTGCCTGCCTTGGCCTCCCAAAGTGCTGGGATTACAGGCATGAGCCACTGTGCCCAGCCTATTATAACCTTAATAGCTAACACTGATTGAGTACTTACAAGGTATCAGACATTATTCCAAGTATTTTCTGTATTGTAACTGATTCACTAATTAACAATGACCTTGTTTTCCTAAGTTGAAGCCACTGGGACACAGAGTGGTTAAGTAATTTGCCCAAGATTATTCAGCTTATAAAAAGGAGAGCTAAGGCCAGGTGCGGTGGCTCATGCCTGTAATCCCAGCACTTTGGGAGAGCGAGGTGAGCGGATCACGAGGTCAGGAGATAGAGATTATCCTGGCTAACACTGTGAAACCTCATCTCTACTAAAAATACAAAAAAATTAGCCAGCTTGGTGGCACTCATCTGTAGTCCCAGCTACTTGAGAGGCTAAGGCAGGAGAATCGCTTGAACCCGGGAGGCAGAGGTTGCAGTGAACTGAGATCATGCCATTGTACTCCAGCCTGGGTGACAGAGAGAGACTCCATCTCAAAAAAAAAAAAAAAAAAAAAAAAAAAGAAGAGGGCTGAGTAATCCCAGAACTTTGGAAGGCTGAGGTGGGTGGATTACCTGAGGTCAGAAGTTCAAGACCTGCCTAGCCAACAAGGTGAAACCCCATCTGTACTAAAAATACAAAAATTAGCCAGTTTCAGTGGTGGGTGCCTGTAATCCCAGCTACTTGGGAGGCTGAGGCAGAAGAATTGCTTGAACCAGGAGGCAGAGGTTGCAGTGAGCAGAAATCACACCACTGCATTCCAGCCTGGGTGACAGAAGAAAAAAAAATAAAGGAGAGCTGGATTCAAACCCAGACAGTCATTCTCAGAATCCATGCTCTGAACCATAGGCCACACTGCTACCCTAGAGATCTTGTAAATCTGAATATATCTCAGGTAAGTGCTAAGCATTCCACCCAGATAAAGCCATAGCAAGAAACAGAAGAGGCTGGGAGCCCTGAATTATGTCGGCCCAGCAGCCCACAGCCAGGTTTCTGCTTCATGAGAATAAAGACATGTGTCTTATAAACTCTTCTACTTCTAAGACCCTTGATTTTTTTTTTTTTTTGGGTAGCAAAATGCCATTGAAAAGTTTAATTCCTGTCTCAGAGAAGCTGAGGGATTTTTAACTCCAGGCATGGTTAGAGAGGAATTCTGAAACCTCTGAAGTGATCATTCCACCTTGAGATCCTATGAGATGGCAAGAACTTGAAAACTTGAGTGGGGGTGGGGAGGAAAGAGGAGAAGATGAAGATGGGGTGCTGGGAGGGGGATCTCCACCGTTGCTTGTTCTGTCTCACATATAGGAGGGGAGGTCTGCAGGCTGTGAGAATGCATCAGGAGGATGTGTTGGTATTTACCTGGCCCCACAGAAGTTCTCCAATTCCAATGAAGAGACACCACAACCACTGGGACAGGCTGAGCCTTGTACAACTGAAGGGTTTACCCCCAAATTCCACGATGAAAATCTAGAATAGAGAAAGGGGCAACCCACCATCAAGGAAGTGACTAACAGGCAGCTCTGGCCCTCTCGTCAAGGCCCCCAGAGCCACATCATCCCCCTGCCTCAGGATCCTTGGGTGCAAGTTCTGATTTGCTTGTAAGGGAAGGGAAAAGAGGAAATTTCTAAGGGGAGACAGACACAGACAGCTTTTATAGAGCACTCTGGTCAGGAGACAGTCAGAGTTACTATGACTATGAGTAACAGACGATCTGGAGGAGTTAGGGGAGCTGGAGTCTACTTGTGACTGAAGCCAGTTAGTGACAAGAAGGTAGAGTGATGGAGAGAGGAACTAAGGATGAGGTGGGGGGATGGCTTGAACCTGGGAGATTGAGGCTGCACTGCAGTCTGGGTGACACAGACAGAAAACCTGTCTCAAAGAAAGAAAAAAAGGCTAGGCATAGTAGTAGCACTTTGGGAGGCAGAGGATTGCTTGAGGCTAGTAGTTTAAGACCAGCTTGGGCAACAGAGTGAGACCCCATCTCTATTTTTAAAATTATATTGAAACAAAAAAAAAAAGGAATTGAAGATGGGGACAAATAAGAGAGGTACCTGGCTGAGGGATGGGACAGGAGCTCTTTTGTTACATGGTTAGCTCATAGTCTCGTATTGGAGGAGTGCAAGCTGGGCTATGTAATATATGTGTACCCTCCCATTACTTCTCTTTCTCTGAGTTGCACAACCTTTTTATCATAAGCCCTTCAGAACAAAGGGGTAGGGACAGGGAGAGAATCTATACTAGGTGTGCATGCACATTTCATATAGGCTGACAGGAGCCATAGAAGGGCTAGAAGAGAAGGACACTTCTTTTGGTCACTTTGTGAAATATCTTCTTGTTTAGAAAGACAGTGAAAGGATTTTACAAGTATTATTTTATTGGCAGTTAACATGCTGCCCTGCCCTGGAGTTCCTGACACACTGGGCTCCAATTCTAGAGCAATATGCAAAAGAAAGTAAATTCAGAATCCCAAAGTGTTCAACCTGCAGCCCCAGTCCCCATAATTCCCTCATTCCTTTTCCCAGGTATTTAGGGAGCCCCGGCTCCCAGCTTCTGCCCCGTATCATCCCAGATCTCCTGCCTCAACTGCAGATAGAATCTCACCTGGCAGATGAACGTGCCCAAAACTACAGCGCAGAAGATGACATTGCGGTAGATGCCTGAAAAGACGTTCTTCTCTCCATGGATCTTTCGGGAGTTGATTTCATTGAAGAGCTGCATCAGCACGAAAGTGTTGAAAACAATTGTATAGTGCTGGGTGGGTGGTGAATGTAGAGGTGCCTTCCTCCCGCTATCAATATCAAAGAATTTCTCACCTAGTGGGGAGAGGAGAAGCATTGGAGGGTAAGTGTGGTCTGAACTAAGAGTCAGAATGCGTTGGAACAGCTATATTGCTTCCTTATGCCTGGTGTCCATTCCAGTTGATCAATATCTGAGCTATACTAGTTATTTATTTTTTTGACATAGGGTCTCACTCTGTCGCCCAGGCTGGAGTGCAGTGGCATGATCGTGGCTCACTGTAGCCTGGACCTTCCTGCTCAAATGATCCTTCCACCTCAGCCTCCTGAATAGCTGGGACTACAGGCATGTATCCCCACGCCCAGCTGATTTTTTGTTTTACTAGTTATTAAATATTTTCAGTGTTAGCCCTGGTCTCGACTTATTTCACCTTCTTTCTCAGCTTGCTGCATTGATACTTGCTTTCATGTAATGCAGCATGGTAATGCGACTATGTGCGCCGGAGTCAAGCAATCCTAGGTTTGAATTTTAGTGCAACTATGTACTCATTATGGAACCTGAGCTTAATTTTTTGCATCTATAAAAAAAGAAGTAATAAAGCCTCCCTTGTGAAATTCATGAGTACATACAGTAGCATAATGCACCGTGTAGCAGGAGTACAGAAAGCACTGGGAGGTGAAGCTGCGTTTATTCCTGGTCTGTGCTCCGCTTGCTTTCATGCTACCTTCTTTCCTGAGGCCATTCTCTGCCCCCACCTCCAACCAGCACCCCAGCTGCTGCCCCACCTCAAAGTGGCTCACCCGCAAAGACAAGGATAAAGATGACAATGAGCTGATAGAACGCGTGGCCCAAGATGTTCTTCATCATAGTGCGTGAGATCAGAGGCTTATTTCGGCCGTAGGGGCGCCGCTTCAACAGGGATTCTGTAGGGGGCTCCGTGGCCAGGGCCAGCGAAGCAAACGTGTCCATGATTAGATTAACCCACAGCATCTGCACAGCTTTCAATGGGGAATCCTAGTGGGAAGAAGCACCAGTCTATTTAGCTTTCCTCAGAAACCAGCCCACCTTTGCCCTTTCGGTGGTCCAGCTCCCACAACCTACCTAGACTTGGAATCTGGCCACCTCCTAGCTGAGTGACTGTGAGAGAAAGTTACTTAACTTCCTTGAGCCTTAAGTCCCCCACCCATAAAATGGGAATAATATCCACTTTGCAAGGTCATTTTTGAAGAATACAGTTAGTGTATATAAATGCTTATCACAGCGGCTGACACATAAGTGCTAAGCTAAGGCCCGTAAGTTACCATTGTTCCACATAAGCAGATGAAGACAGTGGACTTAGTAGAGCTAACTCCTGTCCCAATGTCACGGGGAAACCCTGTCCTTACTCTTCAGTAAACACACCGTACCCTCCACCCCGTGTTCCTCAGCTCCTGCCTCGTCCCTCCCATCTCAGCCCACCCACGCCGCCTTCACCTGAGTGATACAGGCTCCAGTGAAGGCTACAATCACGGCCACCACGTTGACAGTGAGCTGGAACTGCAGGAACTTGGAGATGCTGTCATAGACATTTCGTCCCCACATCACCGCCTTCACGATGCTGGTGAAGTTGTCATCCGTTAGGATGATGTCTGAAGCCTCCTTTGCTACATCTGTGCCTGCGATGCCCTGAGGTAAGATGGGAGGGAAAACTGAGGGAGTGGATGGAGCCCAGCCTCCATTTCCTGACCTCCAGGAAGCTTCAGAAGTCAGTGTAAACACTAGAGGGCACACTAGC
This sequence comes from Cacajao melanocephalus, assembly GCA_963573385.1. Lineage (NCBI taxonomy): Eukaryota > Metazoa > Chordata > Mammalia > Primates > Pitheciidae > Cacajao > Cacajao melanocephalus. The sequence continues at coordinate 56,048 of CAUYLG010052330.1, read as the reverse complement.
CACATAAAAGAGAGAAAATGTGTCACTGTCACTCTATAGAAAGGAAGGTGGGGCCTGATGCCACCAACCTTACTTCTGAGCCCAGACTGGGAATTACAGTCATCTTGGTCTCCCTTTGTCCCTCCCGTCTTACCCCCTCAACCTTGGGAACTAATTAAAAGGTCGAGAGCAAATCCTATCCATGCTACCTCCAAATTCTTACATTTCTGTTCCCACTGCCAGTATCTCATTTAAGCCGGTGTCATTCCGACACCTTTGAGAAACTCTACATTTGTTCTAGGAGTAGTGGTATGGCAGCACAGTTCAGAAGTTCCATCTTCGCTCAAAATCTTCTTTTTAAATTAAAAAACAGTTGAGACAGGGTCTTGCTCTGTTGCCCAAGCTGGAGTGCAGTGGCAAGATCTCAGCTCACTGCAAGCTTCACAGCTGGGGCTCCAGTGATCCTCCCACCTCCACCTCCTGAGTAGCAGGACTTACAGGCATTTGCTCACCATGCTGAGTTAATTTTTAAATTTTTTGTAGAGATGGGGGTCTCTCTGTATCGCCTAGCCTTATAATTACTACTATGAAATGATCTCCAAGTTATGTTGTTAGGTGAAGAAAGAAAGGTAGAAAAAGAGTTTATGGTATGGTATCACTTAGCTAAGGGGGAAGGCCATACATATATTACATATTTTATTTATTTATTTATATTTTTTGAGACAGAGTCTCGCTCTGTCGCCCAGGTTGGAGTGCAGTGGTGCGATCTCAGCTCACCGCAACCTCCGACTCCCAGGTTCAAGAGAGTCTCCTCTCCTGCCTCAGCCTCCTGAGTAGCTGGGATTACAGGAAGCTAGACATCTATAATTCTTTTAAAAAGATTATTTATTATTATTTCTTCTAAAAGTAAAATAAAAAGAAATATATAATTCTAAAGTTAAATGAAAAACAAATACGAATTCACAAAGTATTTTATCTTTGTGAGCAAACACAAAAACAAGTGAGGCTTAAGAGCACACGTCTTAGCTTTGTCCACTGAAAAGGCTTAGAAACAAAGATCTATTCAGTGGCAAGGAACATCTTTGAGTTTCAATTGTGTTCTCTAAATATCATTTCAGGCCTGGTATGGTGACTCACTCCTGTAATCCCAGCACTTTGGGAGGTCGAGGCGGTGGATCACTTGAGTTCAGGAGTTTGAGAACAGCCTGGCCAATATGGTGAAACCCCATCACTACTAAAAATACAAAAAATTAGATGCGGGTGGCAGCGGGCATCTGTAATCCCAGCTACTCAGGAGGCTGAGGCAGGAGAATTGTTTGAACCTGGGAAGGGGAGTTTGCAGTGAGCCGAGATTGCCCCACTGCATTCCAGCCTGAGTGACAGAGTAAGGCTCTGTCTCAAACATAAACAAACGAACAAATAAATAAAAATACCATTTCACATTAAAAAGAAGCAGGAGTCTTTGCAAAAATGGACGATTTCATATCCAGGATAAAAAAGAACCAAGAACCAAGGAATAAACCAAGAAAGATTACTTTTGCACTGACCTAGATTAAAAACAAAATTAAAAAAAAGAAAGTTATTAAAGACAATTGGGGTTTTATCTAAAGGACTCAGCAATGTTGAAGAGGCCTCTTCTTCCTAATGGTGGGCCACCGCCTAAGGATGGGTCACTATGAATTCATAATGATACTTAAAAACAAAATCCACTCATTGGTCACCTTTGGAGGTTCCTAAAATGTCAACTCATCATTTGAAAAAACCTGCAACTTCATCAGAGAACACGAACCAGAGGAAGAAAGAAAACAAAAAAAAACAAAAAACCAGTAAGTAAAAAAACAAAACAAAACAAAACAAAACAAAAACCCATCTTTCATGTAGGATTAGCACCTCAGAGTAATCAAATAGTCAATGAATGGGATTCTCTTTTTATAGAAGTATTTACGTTAATAAATAAATAATTACAATATTGTCATTTTGCAGCCCTCAGTGAAAGAAAAGGTATAGCATCTGATAACTTCTAGAACCAACTACTTGCTTATAGGAAATGTAAGGAAGAAAATAACATGTTAAAGGAAATCACAGGGAAATAATCAACAAAATCCACACTGAGAGATAGTTTTTGCAGACAAACAAGCTGGTTCCTTCAAAACTACGTTGCTAGGAAAAAAGGTGGATGGGGATTGTGCAGAAGAGAGTTAGCATAGCAGGCTTGAGACTGCTATCTTTAGGAAGGAATGCTTGCAGGGTGGGCCCTTGGCTGGCATCTGGAAAATGAGCTCTCAGAATGCTCCCAGTCAACAACTAACTGATAAAGGTGGCTCATTGTGTCTAGACTGTGTCCAAACAATACGGTTTGTATTGAACATATGCTTTCCTTCTGGGAGTCTGGAATTTTGGTATGGATTAGGCAGAAGGTGCCTATGTGACCAGCCCCAAGAAAAACCTTGGGTACCAAGTCCGTAATGGGCTTCCCTAGGCAGAACATCACGCAGATAATGCTGTCTTAATAAGTGGGGAAAGAATGGACTCTGTTTGACTCCCCATGGGAGAGAGTGCATAAGAAAGACTGCAAATGGATAGACTCCACCAGTGTCTTTTTCTCTTACGATACAACCGTATTCTTACTACATCCCTGTTATAAATCTCGGTCATGAGTACAACTATATGCTGAGGCCCATGAGTCCTCTTAGCAAATCCATGAATATAGGGGTGGTTTTGGGGACCTAAAAGATCAGTGGTTCTTTTCTTTTCTTTCTTTCTTTTCTTCTTTTTAATTGCCAGGGGAAAGCATGAACGCAGTCCCCCACTACCACAAATTATGCAGTTGAGTTTCCCACATTTGGGGAAATCGCAGGGGTCAGTACATCTGGAGTTCAGTGGATAAGCCTTGCCCTGGGAAAACCACCTTCGTGATCATGGTACCTCCCCTGCCAGGTAAGTTTTTTTTTTTTTTTTTTTTGAGGCAGAGTCTCACTCTGTCGCCCAGGCTGGAGTGCAGTGGCACAATCTCGGCTCACTGCAACCTCTGCCTTCTGGGTTCAAGTGATTCTCCTGCCTCAGCCACCAGAGTAGCTGGGACTACAGGCTCGTGCCACCATGCCTGGCTAATTTTTTGTATTTCTAGTAGAGATGGGGTTTCACCGTGTTAGCCCAGGATAGTCTCGATCTCCTGACTTCGTGATCCACCTGCCTCGGCTCCACAAAGTGCTGGTTTTACAGGCGTGGGCCACCGCGCCTGGCCAGATCAGTGGTTCTTAAAGTTTAGGGTGCATCAGAATCACTGAGAATCATTGTCAAAACACAATAAACAGATTTAACACAATTAATTAAGATTTCTGGGCCCCAATTCCAGGCTTTCCAATTCAGTAAATCTGGGATGGGGACTAAGAATCTGCTTTCTATAGGTTTGTCTAGAAACCTACTATACAGCTGGAACAGCTGTACAACTACTGGTGCAGCTGGAAGGAGGGGCACTTCAAAAGCCACTGGTATAGGTTAAGAGACTTAACAGATGTATCAAATAATTGCAAGGTATGGATCTTATTTGAATCCTGATTTGGGCAAATAAACTATAAAAACAACATTTATGAGTCTGTTCGGAAAATGTGAACAAACTAGATATTTGATGATAGTAAGGAAACATCAATATTGTTCTGAGACAATGGTATCAAGATTCTTTTAGATATAGTTTATTGATACATACTTATTATTTACGGGCATATAATGAAATTTTTTTCACCCCACACCCTCCCCCCCATATAATGAAATTTTTAAGGATGAAATTACATGATGCCTTGCATTTGCTTCAAAAATAATTGAGATGAAGATTGGGGACGTAGATGTGGGGATCACTGAAACAAGACTGGCCATGTGTTGATCATAGTTGAAGCTGAGTGACAGGTACCTGTCAGGTCTCCCTACTTTTGCATATTCTTGAAATTTCCTAGAATAAAAATCTTTTTAAAAAAAAAGAGTTCCCTAAAGAAGATTACTTCTTAAATGTCCTTCCAGTGCTAAAAATCACTGACAGTACAATCTGTATGGGAGGCTTATAATCATAAACGACTTGAGTCTGAGGATCAAATCCAGGGTGCTTCTCAACCTTTCTGAACATCAGAATTAACTGGTGTGCCTGTTTAAAAAAAAAAAAATTCTAGTATTCATCCCAGACCTACTGAATTAAGACATCCAAATGTGGAGCATTGGAACATGTGATTTTAAATGAACTTTCCAAGTGATTCTGATGCTCTTGGCCTCACAAGTGAAAAGCAGAGTACCCAATGGTGCCAGCCACAAAGTGCATCTGCCACAGGGAACACGAATCTTCTAGTTTGCCTAGTCGACAACATCACATGTTTATGGACAAGTTTATGTTGGTCTGGCTTTCCTGCATAATGATCCTTCATGATGTCCCTCCCCGCCCCCCCCCTTTTTTTTTTGAGACAGAGTGTCGCTTTATCACCCAGGCTGGAGTGCAGTGGCGCAATCTCGGCTCACTGCAACCTCTGCTCCTGGGTTCAACCAATTCTCCTGCCTCAGCCTCCTGAGTAGCTGGAACAACAGGTGCATGCCACCATGCCCAGCTAATTTTTGTATTTTTAGTAGAGACAGGGTTTCACCATTTTGGTCAGGGTGGTCTCGAACTCCTGACCTCAGGCAATCCACCCACCTTGGCCTCCCAAAGTGCTGGGATTACAGGCTTGAGCCACTGCGACTGGCCGACTTCCCTCCCTTTTATCTATTCTTCATCCTCGATGGGTCCCCAGTTATGCAGGAGAGATGGGGTTGGAGAAAAGAGCACACCGTGGGCTGTGCAGGTGTAGCAAGCAGCAGGCTACCAGAAGCCAGACCTGGCTTCCTGATGGAGAAGGCAGCTTGCCATCAGAGAGAGACTGTGCTGAGCTTACCATGGCAAAACCAACGTCTGCTTTCTTCAGAGCAGGCCCATCATTTGTGCCATCACCAGTGACAGCCACGACCTGCCGGTGTTCCCCAACGGTGCTGTCAATGATGCCTGGGAGAAACAGACACACCACAGTGAGCTTTTCTGGTCTTCCCTACCCCTCAGTTCCTACCACCCACACTCCTACTTTCTTCTTTCCTTCCCTTTTCCCTTTCCTAGAGGTTCTGCAGGAACCACCCAAGAGCAGTAAGTCGTTCATGGGTAGCACTAAACTAAGTCTGTCCTTATCTGGTACCCTAAGGCAGCTATGAAAAAAACACTGGATGGATTTCAAGGCAGAGACCTGGGGGTCAAACTGTACCATTTCCACCTACCAGCTGGGCAATTTGGGTAAGTTACTTGTCTTCTCAGCCTCAACTTCCTTATTTATAAAATGGGAATGCCTGCCCTGCCTAGTTCACAGTACTGTTAGTAAATGAGACACGATCATGTTTTTAAAAATACAACAACTTGCCAGGTGTGTTGGCTCATGCCTGTAATCCCAGCACTTTGAGAGGCCAAGGTGGGTGGATCACCTGAGGTCAGGAGTTCGAGACAAGCCTGGCCAAAATGGTGAAACCCTGTCTCTACTAAGAATACAAAAATTAGCCAGGAATGGTGGCACATGCCTGTAGTCCCAGCTACTCAGGAGTCTGAGGCAAGAGAATTGCTTGAACTCAGGAGGCAGAGGTTGCAGTGAGCCGAGATCACGCCACTCCATTCCAGCCTGGGTGACAGAGCAAGAGTCTGTCTCCAAAAATAAAAATGAAAAATAAAAAAATAAAAACCCAACAACTTTATTGTGTGTCATACTCACCGAGGGCTCAGATGTTTGCTAACTGTATGTTCTCCCCACTAGCCTGGGTGCTCTCTTAGGACCTCCCTATTCGGATAGGAGAGTGGCTTTGGCTGGTGGTTCTTACCTGTCCTCACCGTGGCCTACCTTCAGCTATGGCAGGCACCTATTTGGAAGCCAACCTCACCTTTCACCAGGGTGTGCTTGTCAGTGGGAGAAGATCGCGCCAGGACCCGAAGTTTAGGCCAGATCTTGTCCAGCTTTTCTTGCTCTACCTGCCAACACCAGACCACACCTGGATCAGTCAAACTCAGAAAAGCTATCCAGGAAAATCTTACTTCTCCAGCCACTGGTAGGTCAGGTACGCCACAGTCCCACGTGGGAGTGCTACTCAGGCTTCAGCAGAGATGAAACAGCCAACCAGTCTCTGAGGGTAGATTCACGGATGATGACCATTCAGGCCCTGCTTTCCCCTTCTCCTCCCAAGGCCCTTCCTGGGAGCCAATCCCCTCTTTCCCAGAGCCTTAAGGGGAGGTGGGCCAGGGTTGGCTCTTGGCTTGGATAGGTAAAGTGGTGCTTCTGAGGTCTTAGGTTTGATTTCTATGCAGTTCAGGAAAGCTTCGATCTGTGCCACCGCCAGGCCACATTCTCCTTTAGCCACTGTTAGCCAAAGGGCAGGGACACAGGAGGGGTGGGCTAGGGGGAAGTCAGTACAAAATCATTTCATGACTGAAAAAGCAGAAAGACATGAAGAGTTAGTGACACTGTCTCAAAAGGTAGCTTGTGAATGAAGCTAATGAGAAGAAAGCCAACTCCCAATTTTTTTTTTTAGATGGAGTCTCGCTCTGTCACCAGGCTGGAATGCAGAGGCATGACCTTGGCTCACTGCAACCTCTGCCTCCAGGGTTCAAGTGATTCTCCTGCCTCAGCCTCCTGAGTATCTGGGACTACAGGCGTGCGCACCACACCCAGCTAATTTCTGTATTTTTAGTAGAGACGGGGTTCCATCATGTTGACCAGGATGGTCTCGATCCTCCCACCTCAGCCTCCCAAAGTGCTGGGATTACAGGCATGAGACACCGCACCCGGCTGACAACTCCCAGTTTTACCATATGAGCAGCTTTGGTACAAGGAGATGTTTCACAATGAATAGCTTTCAGTTTAGAAACCACCCACTTTCCCTGACATGACCCAGATACCTTACGCTAGAACCCGCCTTTTCCTTTCCAGGTGAGGTCCTGGTTCCCCCTATCCAGGACCCACCTCGCCTTTCTCATTGCGGATGAGCCGGTTGAATTCTTTGCCTTCTAAGCACAGGAAGTCATCCCCAGGTGTCAGAATGCCACACTTGGTGGCGATGGCCCGGGCTGTGTTGATGTTGTCACCTGTCACCATTCTGACAGTAATGCCAGCTTGTTTGCATTTGGCAATAGCATCTGGCACCTATGGAGAGTGAAGAAAGGGGAAAGGCGCAGATGGGGGTGGAGACCCTGGTAATCTGTCCCTTTTCATCGGTCCCTTTGTGGCAGACAGGAGAGAGGCACCCTAGAAGTGGTGCCATGCGGCATGGGCTAGGTCTGGTCATTTTGATACTGCTCGGTGCCATCTCACTTCTGTCCTACCCATAGCAGTCATATTTGAATTTGCCCTATTTGTACCATAAATTGAAGGGGAATTTGCTTTGGGAGTCAGGTGTAAAAACTTGCTCTTCCACTTACAATGGAGACTACTCGGCAGTGCATGGATGGCATTTTGAGACGTGGCCACTGCTGTCTTTTCTAGCAGAAGCTTTTGCCACTCTCCACCCACTTGGCCAATGCTCAACCTTATCAGCTCTTTGTAATTTCCCACATGCATGACACCCTCTCATGCCTCTGGGCCTTGACAATTAACAGTCCATCTGTCTGAACTTCTTAGAAGCAGAGACTTTTCAATCCCCTAGTATCTATAATAGTTATCAGCACACAGCAGGTACTCAAAAAGAACGTGTTGATTGGAAGGAGGGAGCTAAAGACAAAGTTGGTGTCCTGGTTAAATCAGCCTCCTGACAATGCTTAACTACCAAATAATGAGCCCAATAAGCCCTTTGCTTCTCACCACTCAGACATCATTAACCCTAGGAATGCCACAGTCTGTCAAATTGTCACTCCACAGCAGTCCTGTGAAGCAGGAAGCACAGAAACATCTATCCCTGTAAGTGAGAAGCGGTTAGGTTACTTGCCTGGTGTCACAACTAGAAATGGAACTAGTACCCCATTTCCTGAGACTCCTGAATGGCTTCCCACCTTCTCACCTCTGGGCGCACAGGGTCCTCAATGCCCACCACTGCGATACAGGTCAGTTCAGTGAGGATCTCATTCTCATTGTCCCAAGAGGGCTCTGCGTCATCGAAATCCCGGTAAGCTATGCAGATAGTCCGGAGTCCATCAGAGGCCATGGGCTCTATGACAGTGCGTACCATATCATCTCGGTCTTTATTCTTGAATGGCACTGCTTCCCCTTTCCGGTCCAGGATTCGATTACACCTGGGGAGGTGCACGGTAAGAACACGGTGTCTCTCTTCCCATTCAATACGTTTTTACTATCATTGACAGACATTTTGGCAACTCTGTATTATTCCTAAAGACATTGCTCCAACCATGGCCAAACATTTCCTTCATCTATCACTCAGATGAGTCCCTTTCCAAAGTGGGGTGGGCTGTGGATGGAGTAAGGTCTAGGTGGGTAGAGAGTGGGTTCTCTCGTGTCATCTGTTCTTAGCCACATGTGAATGCAATGCTGAGTCATTTGTGAATCACCTGCTCTTTTGAACTTCTTGAAGGCGGAGAGACTTTTTCAATCCTGAGTATTTAGAATAGTGCTCACTGCATGGTGGTGTGGGGGGAGGTTTTCTATACGAGAATGTGCTGATTAAAAGAAGGTGGCTAAAGCCAAATTGGGGCACTGGTTCATTCAGCCCTACTGGCCTTATACCTAAGTAGGGTCAACTTTTGAGGATCTATGGGTAATCTATTAACAGTCACTGTTTTGTTTTTTGCTGAGACAGAGTCTCGCTCTGTCGCCCAGGCTGGAGTGCAGTGGCGTGATCTCGGCTCACTGCAGCCTCCTGGGTTCTAGTGATTCTCCCGCCTCAGCCTCCTGAGTAGCTAGGATTACAGGCACACGCCATCACACCCGACTTGATTTTTGTATTTTTTTTTTAGTAGAGATGGGGTTTCACCATGTTGGTCAGGCTGATCTCGAACTCCTGATCTCGTGATCCACCCACCTCAGCCTCCCAAAGTGCTGGGATTACAGGTGTGAGCTACCGCACCCAGCCAAATAGTCACTTTGAAAGTTATGTAAATTCCCTGTAATCAGAAATGGGAATGTGAAGGAAAAGAGAACACAGAACGAATGTTTCAGTACTTGTTATGTATAAGGCTTTTACATACATTGAGTCATTTACAGTGAGGTGGGTAGTACCATTGGGAGCTGAGTACTACTATCTCTGTTTTCAGATTAGGAAATGGAAACGTAGGATCATCTAGGTCTGAATCCTGGTTGTGCTACTAATAGCTATATATCACCTTGAGCAAGATACTTAACTTCCTTATATCTCTGTTTTCTCAATCTGTAAAACAGGGATAATCATAGTACCCACCTTACTGAGTTGTGAGGATTAAATACAAGGAGCCACCTTAAGCACTTAAAAAGCATGCGTGGCCTGAGTAGACGCTGGGATATTAGTTATTATGTCACCTCCTGGCTGGAAGCCTCCCTCATTTGCATGGGTTCAGTGTGGGGCGTGCACCCATGCCTTCCTGAGGAGAGGATCTTGAAGGGAAGCAGAGCGGGCAGGGGTGCTCACTTGCGCAAGATGATCTCGGAGGCGCCCTTGCTGTACATACGGAAGCCACCGTTGGGGTTCCTGATAACGGTACTCATTGACTTGCGCACTGAGTTGAAGGTGTACACCTTGTAGAGCTTCTCCTCAGGCACTTCGTTACGCACGGCCTGGTAATCCTGCTTCAGATCTGTGACAAAGCCCAGCAGAGCACACTCGGTCTTGTTGCCCACCTGCCGAGGCAGGCCTCCCTCCTTCTCTGGAGGCTGGGAGAAGAAATATACATAGCACTATTGAGTAAGATGCTTTGACAAGGCAGAGAACTTAGGGAGGAAGGAACTCTTTTACAAAGCCTTTACATATATACCTGGAGCTTATGGGGGAAATAACATTTGTTTTTTGTTTTTTTCTTTTTTGGAGACAGAGTCTCACTCTATAGCCCAGGCTGGAGTGCAGTGACACAATCTCAGCTCACGGCAACCTCCACCTCTGGGGTTCAAGTGATTCTCCTGCCTCAGCCTCCCGAGTAGGTGGGACTACAGGTGCCTGCCACCATGCCCAGGTAATTTTTGTATTTTTTAGTAGAGACGGAGTTTTACCATGTTGGCCAGGCTGGTATCGAACTCTTGACCTCAGGTGATTTGCCCACCTCAACCTCCCAAAGTGCTGAGATTACAGGTGTAAGCCACAACACCTGGCATCTTTTTTCTCTTTCTCTCTCTTTTTTTTTTGACATAGCACAGTGGCATGATCTCAGCTCACTGCAACCTTGACCTTGCAGGGTCAAGTGATCTTCCCACCTCAGCTTCCCGAGTAGCTGGGACTACAAGTGCGCAACCATGCCTGGCTAATTCTGTTTATTTTTTTAGAGATGAGGTCTCACTATATTGCTCTTGAACTCCTGGGCTCAAGTGATCCTCCTACTTTGGCTTCCCAAAGTGTTGGGATTCCAGACGTGAGCCACTACACCCAGCCTGTTTTTTTCAAGAGTAGGCAGAGTGCTCAGTCGTAACTGTGATGCTTGTGCCATCCAGGACTTAGGGATTTTGTTGTTTGCACTAATGGTAGTGCTGGTGTCTCACCCTGTGTGGGTCTTATTCTAATACTCTGTGCTTGTTTCTGGAAAGTGGGTAATTTACTTCTGTTAAGCCCAATTCTACTATGAGCATTCTCCTTAGAGACATAGCCTTTACATGCTAATTAGGAGGGTGTTTTCTGGCCACAGATTCTCACAGGCCCCCCAACCCTCTATTGACTCCCAGGGATTCTTCCCTAGTCTCACCCAAACACATTCACTCCAGAGTGAGAAATAGGATTTGGGACCGCAATTTGGGCAGTTCATTTCAGAGAAAATTGATGTTCTCTTCCAACCACACATTTTAAGTGTCTAGGCAAAGGCAATGCTTACCAGAATCTTGGAGGTGTAAGCACTGTTGATAGAAATGCCGTTGACAATAAGGTCCAGGACTTTGGGCAGGAAGACATCAGGGTTTGGGATCTGACGGTGATGGATGCCCCCCACGTAAGCTTGCACCACAGTCATGCGGTTCATGGTCAACGTGCCTGTCTTATCAGAGCAGATGGCGGTGGCATTGCCCATAGTCTCACAAGCATCCAAGTGCCGTACCAGGTTATTGTCTTTCATCATTTTCTACAAAGGAGAAGAGAAGAGACTTGAGAAAGGGACTAACTGGATTCTCCTAAATATAGGTCAAAGGCCATTTCCTAGCCAACATCTCTCCACATTTCATCTTCCAGTCCCACACAAAAATCCAAGATACTGGCCAGGTATGGTGATTCACGCCTGTAATCTCAGCACTTTCGGAGGCTGAGGCGGGCAGATCACCTGAGGTCAGGAGCTCAAGACCAGCCTGGCCAATGTGATGAAACCCTGTCTCTACAAAAGGTAGCTGGGCGTGGTGGTACATGCCTGTAATCCCATCAACTTGGGAGGCTGAGGCACGAGAATCACCTGAACCTGGGAGGCTGAAGTTGCACCATTGCACTCCAGCCTGGGTGACAGAGTGAGACTCTGTCTCAAAAAAACAAAACAAAACAAAAAATCCAAGATACTATTTTTGTCATTCTCTTAAGGTTCTACTGGGTCGTTTCAACATTGATGCATCTGATGGAGACGATCCTTCCAAAATATCAGGGACTTCTCCTCTTGTGAGGCACCAGCCAAAGTTTATAGATGATAGAATGGCTTATCTTTTCACGAAAGGTTACATGGTACGCTTCCCTCCCATCTCTATCCTAAAGAAAGAGATAGTATTGTTCTAGTCTCACCTTCACAGAGTAGGCCAGTGAGATGGTGACAGCCAGAGGCAGCCCCTCTGGCACGGCCACCACCAGTACAGTGACACCGATGATGAAGAACTTGACAAAGTACTGGATGTAGATGGGAGTACATTCAGGGAGCCAAGGTCTGCGATTTATCACAAAGTTGTCAATCACAAAGTATAGAATCAGGATGAAAACCGTGAGAGCAGACATGATCAGACCTGTCCAGAGAAACAAGTCACATGATCCCAGGCCTGAGGGCGTTCCTGGGTCCCTAGCCAGGGATGGACTGGCATCAGTTGTAGCCTTTGTTGCCAGTTGTTAAAACTACCATCTCCAGGAAGACTTAGTAAAATTCCCGGCCCATTCTCTGTTGCTTGTGCATTACAGCATAGGGAACAGACACTGGTTTCGTATTTCAAAGACACAGGTTCTATTCTCAGCACTGCACTAACTTGACTTGTGGCTTTGGACAAGTCATTGACCCTTTCTGAGCCTGTTTCCTAGACCAAATTCCTCATTAATAAATCAGGGGGTTGATTTGCTTCCTGAAACAGCATTGTGCGATCCTATTCTACACCCACCCTCTCCCTATAATTCCTAATGTCATGACTGTACTTGTCCACTTCCTAGTAGCTTATCAATTTTGACTTCTCCCCTACCAACCTCTGAATGTCAGATAGTTCACATCTTGTTTACAGCAATGCCTCTGCGGTGCTAGTGCATCACCTGCATGACTAACTCTTCGGACAGTGCTTCCCAACCTTTCTCTTTTCATGGCACACACAGAAGATGCCAATAATAGTAAGTATTTATATGGGCACCTACTGTGGGCTAGGCAAGCACCTCACAACAACCCTGTGAAATAGGTGACTATTATCACTCCCCCCTTTTTTTTTTTTGAGATGGAGTTTCGCTCTCGTTACCCAGGCTGGGGTGCAATGGCACGATCTTGGCTCATGGCAACCTCCGCCTCCTGGGTTCAAGCAATTCTTCTGCCTCAGCCTCCTGAGTAGCTGGGACTACAGGCGCACGCCACCATGCCTAGCTAATTTTTGTATTTTTAGTCGAGATGGGGTTTCACCATGTTGGCCAGGATGGTCTCGATCTCTTGACCTCGTGATCCATCCGCCTCGGCCTCCCAAAGTGCTGGAATTATAGGCGTGAGCCACCATGCCTGGCCATCACCCCTTTTTTAAACATGAGGAAATGAAAGTACTGAGAGGTCTTTGGTATGGCCCATTGGTAGGGTGACCAAACCATCCTGAGAATGAACAGTTTCCAGGGATGTAGGATTTTGCTAAAATTGAGAAAATTCCAAGCAAACTGGGATGGTTCGTTACCCTACATATTACAGTACGTGGAAAAAATCTGCTCAAGGTCAAAACCTATTGGCCTAGGGGTTCTGATTGCCACAGGTGCTGCCTGGCTGCTTTGAGGGCTGATGGAATCAATATCTGGGAACAACTGTCCCTAACTGTGGCACAATATTTGGGAAAAGCTCTGCTTTAAATCATTGTCTGGTTTTGGTGTTTGCTTTTCCCGAGGGCCTGATGATTTGGTGGCCTCCAAGCAAGCTAGAGATGATGAAATAAATGAAAGCAAATTCTTCTGTACTTTGCTTGATTAGGACCAGGACTCAGGTAGAGAAGCAAGACACTGAGGGTGCAAAATTTGAGAAGGAACTCACTCTCCAGGTGGTGGAAGGCATCTGACTTGCCTTACCCTATTACTGGACTGGCCCGATATATAAAATCAAGCAACAAAGGAGACCAGGGGTCAGTCACCAGGTAGTTTGTACTCTGAGAACAAGGCAGGCGCCAAGGGCAGTGGCTCATGCCTATAATCTCAGCACTTTGGGAGGCTGAGGCAGACATATCACTCGAGGCCAAGGGCAGATCACTTGAGGGTAGCAGTTTGAGACTAGCCTGCCCAATATGGCGAAACCCTGTCTTTACTAAGAGTTAGCCAGGCATGGTGGTGCACGCCTATAATCCCAGCTACTCAGGAGGCTGAGGCATGAGAATCACTTGAACCCTGGAGACAGAGGTTGCAGTGAGCTGAGACAGCATCACTGTACTCCAGCTTGGGAGACAGAGTGAAACTTTGTCAAAAAAAAAAAAAAAAAGGAACAAGGCAGGGATTCGGAGAATAGTGCAAGGGTCAGGTGAGGCCTATTTAATGTTTCAAACCTGTGTGCCAGGCCTAATAACTTGATTCTGCACCTGCAATTTATCTCATCCATGTATAGTTTACATGCAAGAGATTTCACAGTAGTTAAAATTAGCTGGGTACTAGAACAGACATGAAGAGGTTAGGCCAACTCAGTCCAGTAGATCTCTCTGTGATGCTTAAGAAGCTCTCTATTTGTGCTGTACTAGCACATGTGGCTCGTGACCAACTACAATGTGCCCCAGGAACTGGATTTGTAACTTTATTTACTTTTAATTGATTTAAATTGCAGCAGCCACATGTGGTGAGCGGCTGCTATGGTGGGCAGCATAAATTCCTGCTGTCCAATGTGTGCAAACTGGATCAGCGGTGATGGCATCCTATGGGGGCTTGTTAGGAATGCAGAATCTCAGGCTCCACACCAGACCCCCGGAACTGAATCTATACTTTAACAAGAACCCCAGGTAAGTTGTATACAGCTGTATAAAGTGCAGAGATGTGCTGATTATGATTGTGCTAAACAGAAAGGTGGAGTCAGAATAAACAGTGGTAAAAGACTATTCTTTGGCTAGGCATGGTGGCTCATGGCTGTAATCCTAGCACTTTTCGAGGCCGAGGTGGGCAGATCACTTGAGGCCAGGAGTTCGAGACCAGCCTGGCCAACATGGTGAAAACCCATCTCTACTAAAAATAAAAAAATTAGATGGGCGTGGTGATTTCCACCTGTACTCCCCGCTACTTGGGTGGCTGAGGCAGGAGAATTGCTTGAACCAGGAGGTGGACGCTGCAGTGAGCTGAGATGGCGTCACTGCACTCCAGCCTGGGCAACAGAGGAAGACTCCATCTCTAAAAAGTAAAAAATAAAAAGACTATTCCTTGAGGGATATGTCCACTGAAGTAGCAATCTTCTTTCTATTTCTTCTCCCCACTTCCCATTCTCCCTCTCCATTGAAAGAAGGTGGTGAGAGAAGAAAATGTAGAGGCCAGTGATGGAGAAGCCACTTCTTCATACGCAGAGTGCATTTAGTGACCTCTCCTCTGGAGAGAGACTCTCTAACCACAGCCTTCCATCTTCCTCCAGTCCTTATTTGGTATTTATTGCTCTATGCTTGTCCAGATCCTACTACTGTCAGGGAATTGCCTCTAGCAAGCTGCAGCCTTCTTTATCTTTAAGGAATTTACAACCCAAAATAAGAGACAGGTAAGCAGTTATTGAAGTGTTCCTTCTTGCTAATGTAAATCTCCCCTGCTGTAATATACGCTCTTTCCTTCTCATTCATTTGGATTAAGAGATCTCAGGACCATTAACCCTTACACACAGGAAAACATTTCTCTCTGAAAAAGCCTAGGGAGCAACCAAACAGTGGCCATCCTGAAGATTTAGCTTCTTTCTGCCAGTCTTGGTTGGTGCAGAAAGAAGGGGATAAAAGTGATGAGGATCCAGGATAACGTTGATAAACCACCACAAGGCTCTACCCTACTCACCCGCTTTCCCAATCTGAACAGCCAGGCGAGTCAGCTTGCCCTGGAGCACTGACTTCTCCTTTTTAGGTACTTTGACTGCCTTCTTTTCCTTTTCCTCATTGTCGGTTCCCTCCTGGCTGTTGAGTGGCTGGATCTCCAGGGCCACTCCGTCCTGGGTCTTTGCTAGAGTATACACACAAATAGGACAGGTGAGCAGGAAAGATGGTAGCACTGAGTGGCAGGCAGGTGGAAACAAAAAACCCTCCTGTCTCCTTCCTGGAACATACCTTGGACCCCGACATCAGTTCTGACCACTCCTAACCCATGCTAGACATGGAACTTGCCTTCAGTGCTCTATTAGGGCCTTTGGAATAATATTCTAATGACTTTAGATGAAACAGGGGTGCTTTTAGGGTATGGATTTCTTCTTCAGTGGCAGCTTCCTGGCACTACCTCAGAGCCCCAAGCCAGGTTTATTCCAGCAAGGAGATTAATCATGTCACTAAGCGCTATTATAACAACCATCCTTCCTGGAACTCAGTGCTTAAAATAGTGAATCTTTACTGCAGAAAGGGGCTGAAGGAGAGGGTTGGCAGATGTTTCTAGAGCACAAGATTGCTCTGTTAAATGGTTTATCTCTCTCTCTCTCTCTCTCTCTCGACTGTCACGGAAGAAACACATACCCCCAGATCCAGAGTATTTTCCAGCTCCTTCTAGCAGTTGAAGGACAGGAAAAGGAAATTCCCTTTCTTCCCTGCCTGACAAAGGTAGAGAGATAAAGAGTGGGACCTGGGGTTAAGTCTTTTGGGGGAGAGGGAAGAAGCTGGTGTGAGGGATCTCCTGGAATAAGAGAAAGCAGGGATAAAGAGACACATATAAATCCATTTTGCTTTTAAAAGAAGGTTAAAGATCTAAAATTAAAGAATTATTTCTGTTTAGCTCTGGTTTTCCAGTGCGATGACTTTATTTCTAAAGACTGCTATGATGTAGGTTACGAAGTAAAAACAACTCTCTAGCAGCATCTCAAGAGAGCAGTCCTTGCTGGCACCCAGCACCACTCCACCTTCACCCCTGTAGGGCTTAGCCCCTTGTGTAGGATGCCCTTCCTGAGTAGTCCCTGCTGTCAGACTCACAAACAAGACAGAGATGGGATGTGAACACAGCCACCAAAAGAGAAACACACATCAGATCAGGAGGAAGAAAACAGACTGTGGCGAGAACAGAGAAGGAGATGGGGAGAGAGGTACAGAGAAAGGGCTCTCTCCAAGCACCTCTGAGAAAACCAGCAGAGAAGGAATCCAGACCAGAAGAGGACACCGATGAGGAAGCTAGCAAGAGGAGGGTGCAGGGACTGCCCACCCTACCTCCCTCCACCATGAGGACCCTGAAGTCTTCCAACCCAGAAACTGATGACTGTTGGTGTTTAAATCAGGCTGAGGGCAATGAAGCAGAGCTCAGCTCCCTATGAAGAGCAGATGAATCCTACGCACTCCCCAAGAGAAACCTTGACATGAGGTTCTGTGAGCCAACAGCAGAGGGTGCTGTTGTCTCATCTTAGATTGGGATCAGGACCTTGCGACCACCCCAAAAATCTCTGCACCTTCCTCAGGATGAGGCATCTGAGCCACAGCAGCAGGTAACAGATTTATGGAGAGGAAAAGGGAGAAGGCAGATGGCCTGGAAAGGTCTGGTTTGAGCATGGGCAGGTAGAGATGACAAATGAGTGTTTGGAGAGGTTACCTTTGTTGCGATTTTCAGGGACTCCTTGTTTTTTACCTGTTTGAACAAGAAAGAAAAAAGTGGGGTCGAAACCCAAAGTGACTATTAAGAGATCCAATTTGTTGGTCCTGCTCAGAGCCCAGAAGGGCGACAGCAAAGGTGTTGGGTTGCAGGGAAGGGACATAAATGTAAAGGAAGCTCACATCTCTGCTTTCATTCATTCTTGCTGGAGGCTCTCGTGAATCCTCATGATATCCACCAAAGCGCTCATGTAGGTGAGTGCATACTCACACCTGAGCTGCTTTCTCTTGCTCCTGGCCTGAGTCACATTGCTTGGAAAACTGGGGTGGGGATTAGGAAGTGAGAGGTTCGAACTGTTTCTGCCTGATGGCAAAGACTCTGAAATGTGTCTCCGTGTTACTTCAACAGCACCAGGCAAGCTTCCTCCTTATTCATCTGCAGGTAGCTGCAGAAATGAATTGTTTAGTTCCTGTTTTGTTTCCTTTTCATAAACTGCCCTCCGCTAAACAGCTCAAGATGATCCTCCAGCCAAGTGGTAGAAACCTCTCCCCTAAGGGAAGAAGGAATGCTTAGGGAAACGTGTAGACTTGGTTTTAGCATCTTTTCCTCTTTCTGCCTCTGTTATTCTTTCTTTCAGGAACAACTGAGTGGCAAAGACTGAGCTAACTGTCCTTACTCTTCTAGCTGTGTCTGTCTTCCACTGAGAGCCCACAGTTTCAGCAGAAATCTATTTTATTCTTCTGGCCAGTTTTCTCTTAGCCTTGATGGTTCATTTAGCACCCCCATCTTTGAGGAAGAAAGTTGGGGAAGGAGGAGGGGTACACGGAAGGCATTTGGGGCTACAGTACCTAGCCAGTTCATTTAGGGCAGCTTTCTAACTCATCCTTTTACAAGCTACCGTTACACACAAAAATCAAGGCTCAAATTCAGCCTGACTTGAAGGCCTAGAGCCAGGATCTGGTTTTCATCAGAGCTCCCTGGAGCCAAGGATTTACATCTTTATCTCGGCAAGCAGTCTGGATATCTGCGTTCTTCATCACAGCAGACTCTTTCAGCTAGGCTTTCTATCCAGATCTGCTCCCTCACTTCCTTGTTTGTCCATGGGGATGAGACGAAAAAGAATCTCATTCCAGATGCCCCTTACCTTTCTTCTTCTTCTCCCCTTCGTCATCCTCACTGGCCCCCAAGAGAGTAAGGATGATTCCAGTCTGAGAGTTGATACCCACAGCAGTCACCACCATCCGGCCAGAACCTTCCATGACATGGGTCCCTAACATGGGAAAGGAGAAGATGGGAAGGAGTGGGTTTTTAATACCTAGACATGATTTGGTATGAAACACAGACTTAGAAGAAAAAAATTGTCCTCCTTACCCCATGGATAATGATGTGCTTAGCACAGCAGGAAAAGGTCAAGAGCTGGGCGCATTTAAAACAGACCATGCAAATTGTGAGTAAAGAGTTAGACCATGTATCTAACTGCTTTAGGGTAGGCTCTCCCTCTCGCCCTCACTCCCACCCCTGCAACCAGCAGAGCCCCTCCAAGGCCCTTGTAACACTTGTTTCTTGGAAAACTTCATTTAGGCTGACTGATATCCTTGTATTCCACACACCAAAATGCTGTTGCCCCAGCTGAACCCCAGGGAAGGAAATGGGACATAGCCAGAAGAGAGAACGGGGGTCTGGATCCTGTGGCCTGGCTGTTTGCAGGGAGGTAAATGCAAACTTGGGTAGCTGGGGCCTATACCTGAGAGCAACATGGGGTCTTTCTCCAGGGACTTCTTGACATGGTCGGATTCTCCTGTCAGAGAGCTCTCGTCAATCTTCAGATCATTCCCTTGGATTAGGACCCCATCTGCAGGCAGCAGATCACCTAGAGCACAAAGAGGACATCGGAACAGTGAAGGAGGTAGTAAGAGGAGAGGGACCCGGCTGAGGATAGGGACCTCCAACTCCTTCAACCCCATCTCAGGGCTGCTCCCAGGGGCCCTACCTAGAGAGCAATGGCCAAGAGTACATGGAGAGTCTTTATAAGACTTCAGCTCTGTACAACCTGGGAGAAGACTGCTTTCTAGGCATTATAAATTCAAACTATTATTCATCCCCAACACCTTTCCATAGCCTGAATATCATACACTTTTAACCTTAAGACACACAGGGTACAAGCGCGACAATCTTGTGGAAGAGTTTCGGCTAATCCTTTCCGAAATTCCTTCTCCCAACCTCCTTAAACTCTAACTTAGAAGTGAATACAATTTGGGATCTTATCTTTCGGGGTTTTCAGCAATTCTCAGCCCCCTCATGCCAAAGGATCTACCCCTTAAATGGGGCTGGTGGTGGGGGTGGTAAGTACAAGAAACACAGAGCTCTCACCGTATTTGACTTGGGCAATATCGCCCACCACAATCTCAGCCACAGGAAGCTGGATGAGTTGACCATTTCGAATGATGGAGAACTTTTGCTCCTGTTCAATGCGGCTCTGCAACCCTCGGAATTGCTTCTCTTTGCTCCAATCATTAAAGGCAGTCACCAACACCACGATGATCACTGAGAAAAGTATGGCTGCCCCCTCAATCCAGCCGGCTTGTGCCTCATTTTCATCTTCCGGGGCAGTTGCGACTTGACCACACACTATCCCAGGAAGGGAGAGAAATAGTCACTGAAGGGCTTTTGTTGACATTAAAGAATGGGAGTAGCGCTTCCACAATCCCCCCGAGATGGAAAGTCAGAAAAAGAGAATAATAGCAAATACAACTGTTGTCTGGAAGAGGATATCAGAGGATAGCAGGATTGAGTATTGTCTTATCACCAGTGTAACTATTCATGTTAATCCAAAAGAGGCAGGTGACTAAATAGTACAAACTATCAAATTTAGGCAAGTCACATGTAAGGTCACACTTATGATTCCAACATGGTCAGGCTTTCACTGCTATTTCCCATAAAGCCAGACAATTGGTGGCTGGGGGGCACTTTGAGATGCAGGGTTTTGTTGGTTGGATAAGGGTAGAGAATTCCTGGTTGGAAGAATAGCTGAGTAGCTACTGGTTGGTTTCCTTTGGAAAGCCCACTCTGGATAACAGGTGGAATGTTTTAAGGTATAACCTGTCAGTCACCAATACTAAGTGCTTTTTGGTGGTGGTGGAAAAGATTACAGGCTCACACCTGTAATTCCAGAACTCTGGGAGGCCGAGGCAGGCAGATTGCTTGATCCCAGGAGTTTGAAACCAACAGGGGCAACATAGTGAGACCTTGTCTCTATGTTATAAAAATTATTAAACAGGCTGGTTTTATGACATAATAAAATTATTTTATTAATAAATTATTAAGTGGCTCACACCTGTAACTCCAGCACTTTGGGAGGCCGAGGCAGGTGGATCACCTGAGATCAGGAGTTTGACACCAGTCTGGCCAACATGGTGAGGCCCTGTCTCTACTAAAAATATAAAAATTAGCCAGACATGATGGCATCTGTAATCACAGCTACTCAGGAGGCTGGGGCATGAAAATCGCTTGAACTCAGGAGGTTGCAGTAAGCCCAGATCAAGCTGCTGCGCTCAGCCTGGGTGACAGAGCAAGAATCCATTTAAAAATAATGAACGAATGAATAAATAAATAAATAAAATTTCTTAAAAGGGTAGAAGATTCCTGACATTCTGAAAAAGGATTTAATGGGAGAAAGTGGTTGGGGGTGGGGTGGGGAGGAGTTGGAAGAATAGCTTAGTAGCTGCTGGTTGGTTTCCTTCGGAAAGGCCACTCTGGATAATGGGGGGAATGTTTTAAGCTATAAACTGTCAGCCACATAACTGGTTTTAAGTGCTTTTTGGTGGTGGTGGAAAGAACCCAGAATCAGAGTCAAGCTGAGCTGTTTAGGACACTCACGTTCATTTTCTTCACCAGCTGGGCGATAAAAGGACAGGACCAGGGAGATGATGGCTGCAATCTCCAGGATGATGAGTGTGACATCTTGAAGGGCTTCCCACACTAATTCTAAGAAGGTCTTGGGCTTTTTGGGAGGGATTACGTTGTGTCCAAACACCTGCCTACGTTTCTCCAGATCTGCAGGGTTCCCAGAGAGACCTAAAAAGGAGATAGGAGTGGATGAATACATGTAGAAAAATTGGAAAATTATAAAAGGCAGTTTTGAAGTGGCAGTGAGCCATTACACTCTAGCCTGGGCAACAGAGAGAGACACTGTCTCAAAAATAAATAAAATAAATTAAAAGGCCAGGTATGGTGGCTCACGCCTGTAATTCTAGCACTTTGGGAGGCCAAGGTGGGTAGTTTAGGAGTTTGAGACCAGCCTGGGCAACATGGTGAAACCTTGTCTCCTCAGAAGAGACAAAAATTAGCCAGGCGTGGTGGGGTGCACCTGTAGTCACAGCTACTCAAGGGGCTGAAGTGGGAGGATTGTTTTGAGCTCAGGAGTTTGAGGCTGCAGTGAGCAGTGATCATGTCACTGCACTCCAGCCTGGGCAACAAAGTGAGACCTTATCTCAAAAATTAAATAATTAAATAAATAAGTAGATAAAATCCAAGTATGAGATCCAGTTAGAGACAACCAATCTGCCCAGGACTCAGAGAAGGTGGAACTTTCAGTCTAAAAATGGGCAAAATGAAACTAGTCAGCCATGGGACCACTCACTTATCTTAATAACAAGTATAAGCTGGATAAATTCTTAACCAGACATAAAATCTCATCTGCTACTGACTGAGTATGCTCAAGGCTCCAGCTCTGAGAACGTAAATATTAAAGTGGTTCTTGGGATTCACACAGAACTTTTCTGTCACATTAACAGGTAAATGCTGTGGTGATTTAAATGCAGAGTGAGCTGCCATCCATTGGCTCACACACAAAGGCCAGGAAGAACAAGCTCCCTGCTCAAGGTCATGCAAGATGGAGACAGAGCATCATCGCATCATCACACGTGTCCTGATTCCAAGATCCAGGAGCTTTAGGAGAGCATCAGAGCAGAGTCTTTGAGACTGTAACTTGTGGGCATCCCCTTTAAGCACATGTGCCCCTCCTTTTCTGTCACACACATATACACACCTGTGTGCATATGCGTGTGCATGTACACAAACATACAGAGGCACAAACACACATCACTGAGAGGTACTACCATTCTACTAAGGACTAGGTAGTTACTAAGAGAAGTATTACTACCCAGGTTGAATATAAAGAGAACAAGAGGCCTGGCATGGTGGCTCACGCCTGTAATCCCAGCACTTTGGGAGGCCGAGACGGGTGGATCACGAGGTCAGGAGTTTGAGACCAGCCTGGCCAACATAGTGAAACCCCGTCTCTACTAAAATACAAAAAACTTAGCCAGACATGGTGATGGGTGCCTGTAATCCCAGCTACTTGGGAGGCTGAGGCAGGAGAATGGCTTGAACCCGGGAGGCGGAGGTTACAATGAGCCAAGGTTGTGCCACTGCTTTCCAGCCCAGGCAATGGTGCAAGACTTCGTCTCAAAAAAAAGAGAGAGAGAGAGAGAGAGAGAGAGAGAGACAGAGAGAAATTGAACAATAAAGGTGAGGCCACAGAGTTTTCAGATACTACAGTACTTGGTTACCAGCATCCTCCCACCAACATATGTATGCTTACATAGCTCTGTGTACACACACCTTGTACCACACACACCCCATCCACACAGACACATACACACCACACACCACATACACAATATACAGACATACACACCAAACACAAACCACATACACAATAAATACCACACAGATATACAATACACACACACACAGACCACACACCACATACATACCACACATAACACAGACACCAAACATACACACACACATACTCTCTAGGCACTATCCCAGAGGGACAAGAGGTAGGCAGAATTATGCTCAGTGCTTTCCTTATATTTGGGTCCTTTCACGGGTCCCCAGGGGGGCTACTCTTTAAGGGAAGAGGGGAAATCCTACCGTGGGGATTAATGCCAGTTGGTATTCATCAAGTTGTTTACATGCTGAAGCAAATTAGTCCTGGTTTTGGCACTGGAAGTAGCTGGCTGTCTGTTTGAAGGGTTTCCCACAGGCAGGGTGGGGCAACTTTTGTCTTGAAAAAAAGTTAGCAGCTGAGGAGGGTCAGAATCAGAGGAAGGGAAATTCAACCGAGCTTCACAGAGAGAATAAGGAGAAGTGGATGACAGGGCTGCAGGGATAAAATGGAGGCAAAGGACTTGGATGCCAGAGGCCTTCTTTACACTTTGGTCAATGTGAAGGCTATTCTGCTGCTGAGGCAGGGATGCAGACATGGTATGAGGGCAAATGTCTACTCTCCACCTTCACTGAATAGAACCCAGGAGTGGGCCGGGCGCGGTGGCTCACAACTGCAATCCCAGCACTGTGGGAGGCTGAGGTGGGCAGGTCACTTGAGGTCAGGAGTTTGAGACCGGCCTGGCCAACATGGTGAAACCTGGCCTCTATTAAAAATACAAAAATTAGCCGGGCGCGGTGGTGCGTGCCTGTAATCCCAGCTACTCGGGAGGCTGAGGCAGGAGAATTGTTTGAATCTGGGAGGCACAGGTTTCAGTGAGCCAAGATGACGCCACTACACTCCAGCCTGGGTGACACAGAGAGACTCTGTCTCAAAAAATAAAAAATAAAAAAAGAACCCAGGAGTGTTACCTTAAGTGTTAGAGGACAGATTTGGGTTAGGATCTGAGAAAGACATCTCGACAGATAGAGATTTTGAAAATGGGAAAATAGGTATCCAAGGGAGTATTATTTGCAGAGTTTGAGATGACCTCCATTTCCCTATCCTATAAAACAAAAAGCATCAGGAGACATACTCAAGATACTCATCTGTCTGGGAGGCAGATGTGGGGGGTAGGAGATGAAAGCTGGGGGAATGAGCTGGCGTTCACACCTGTGAGTCAGGAGTGTGAGGGCCTTCTTTTTTTTTTTTTTTTTGAGATGGAGTTTTGCTCTTGTCGCCCAGGCTGGAGTGCAATGGCACCATCTCGGCTCACCACAACCTCCACCTCCTGGGTTCAAGCCATTCTCCTGCTTCAGCCTCCCAAGTATCTGGGATTACAGGCATGCACCACCAAGCCTGGCTAATTTTTGTATTTTTAGTAGAGACAGGGTTTCTCCATGTTGGTCAGGCTGGTCTTGAACTCCTGACCTCAAGTGATCCACCCGACTCAGCCTCCCAAAGTGCTGGGATTACAGGTGTGAGCCACTGTGCCCAGCTGAGGGCCCTCTTCTGAGACCACATTCACTTGCTAGTGTTTACGAGAGAGACACAGAAGCTGATTAAGGAAGCAGTGCCTGATGTCTTATCCAGGGTCTCCTGACTCCCAGTGCCCAAATACATTACCCTGGCTTCTAGCTCAGTGGCACAACTGAGCCCCACAGAGCTGTGAGATTTGGCCAAATCTCTAGAAGCAAGTTGGGTTGCTCCCCAGAGGCTCCTGGCCTCCGCCAGCCTGAGAAGTCACTTTCCCAGCAGGAGGGAAAGCCAGGGCCTGGGAAAGGAGTGTTCTAGGCAGGGCATCTTTAGTCCCAGACAGGCAGAGGCAGGCTTGCCAGGGGGCAGGGACTTGCTGGTCCTTTCTCCCCAGGGAACAGAGATGGCAAGGCTGTGCCAAGTTGGGACTGTTGTGCTGGAGAGCCAGGATTGCTGAAGGGAAGCAGGAGTGCTGGTAATTTGTTAATCTACCTGGGATGCTTCTCGAAGAAGCAGGATTCATAATATAAAGGGAGGAAATGCCCTTTTCTCCTTTTCAAGGTTTGGTAGATTATTATGAGGGCAACCCAGGGCATCAGATATTAAACATCATAAAGTGTACCCCAATAGCCAAATGAAACCCTCCCTCCCAAA
The DNA here is from genome assembly GCA_963573385.1 of Cacajao melanocephalus. Classification (NCBI taxonomy): domain Eukaryota; kingdom Metazoa; phylum Chordata; class Mammalia; order Primates; family Pitheciidae; genus Cacajao; species Cacajao melanocephalus. Next base: position 31,000 of record CAUYLG010052330.1, on the reverse strand, counting down.
AAGAGGGACATATGAGGGGCAGAGAGCAGGGCTACTTGTCCCTCTCTGCCCTCATGCTAATACCCCATAATCATCTTTGATGTCTAGCCCCACATCTCCTATATCATGTCATCAAGAAATCCTATCAGCTGTACCTTCAAAATATATCTAAAGTCTAATCACTTTCCATTTTCACTGTTATCATCCTGGTTTGTTTTATTTTATTTTATTTTATTTTTTGGCTTAAGCTTTGAGACAAGCATATGCTACTGCCAGGATCAACCATCCTGGTTTAAACCATCATCTCTCATCTGGATTATGGCAATCGTCTTCTAACTGGTCTTCTTGCCTCCACCCTCACTCTGCTGTTTTCAGTCTCTTCTCAATGTATTAGCCAGAATTATCTTTTTTAAGATCCATGGCAGTATATGTGATTCATCTGCTCAAAACCTTCTGGCTTTTACTTAGAGTCAAACTAGGTACCAAGGACTTAATAATGGGCTTCCAGGCCCCTTATGACTCCCCAGCCCCCCAGTCCTTATCTCCTACTAGTTTCTCCTGTTCATTGCAATCCGGCCCAGCCAGCCTGCTTGCTGTTCTTTGAACACACTAGACATGCGTCACTTCAGGGCCTCTGCAAAAGCTGTTCCCTCTGCCCAGATTCCTCCTCACTGGAGATGGCTTGTTTCCTCACCTCCTTCAGGTCTTTGTACAAATGTCTTCTTTTTAGTGAGGCCTACCCTGACCACTGTATTTACCCGGCACTCTTGATCCCGCTTATCCTGCTCAATCATTTCCCTCCACGTCTTCTCACCTAGCACATAATAGGATGCATTCACTTATTGTTTATCCAGCTCCTCCACAAGGGCAGGATTTTTGTCTTTGTTCCTCAGTCCTACAGCACTGCCCGGCACATTGTACACATGCAGATTTGTTGAATGAACTGAATGAATGAGTGAGAACTAAGATTGCTAACATTTAAGTGATTACTATGTGCCAGATGCTTCACCAGGCACATTCATGCTTTCTCATTGAAGCATCACAAACCTCTACATGGTAGCTACTATTAACCCAATTTGACACAGAAGCAAATGAAGGCCTGGCAAGAGTATGACTACTTGAACTTAGTAAGTGGCAGAGTCTATGCCACCCCGCAGGGGACTGCTGGATGCCAACCTAGAGACTGAGGACACTGGGGCATGGAGGCAGCTGCACTCAGCTGAAGCTTCAGTCTAGTGTGGCTACCTTGTTCTGGTTTGCCTAGGACTTGCCAGGTTTCAGTACTGAAGATTCCCCCTAGGAGCCCCCTCAGTCCCTGGCAAACAGGGATGGTTGGGCACCCTACTTTCTTCACCAGGGTAGGGTTGCATGCTGCTTTCCTCTGCACCTCTAAGCAAGCCAGCGCTGTTGCCGTTGTCTACAACTGGGGCGAATTAGTCCTGTCTTTCTTTCCTGGCCTCAGGGATGGTGACATTGCCATCAGGTTCATCAGAGTCCAAACCTATGAATTTTGTACTCAATAAAACATTGTTTATGGCCCTTTTTGAACCCAAGCATATGAAGTGAGACGCACTATGGAAAACATAAAAGGTCCGGCCTTGCTCTTGCTTCAATGCCCTCAAAATCACTTACCTGCTTCTTTTTTGCCATTTTCTACCCATCTATGTGTTCCACCTTAAGTCACCCTGAGCTGGTACAATAGCAACCTTAAGAAGTGGTTCCCAGCATGCCCTGCAGCAGGGCGGGGCAGGTTAAGGCTCTTAGCTGTAGTAGCCTTGGGAATCCTCTCTGACATGTGGTGAGGCATGGGAAAGCCATGTGGGACTGGGAGCTCGGCCAATCCCCAGTTTTGGGCTTTCCATTCCAATTCTTTCTGCCCTAGAGAGTCTTTCAGGCCTTGATCTCAGCAGCTACAATTTCACACAAATACTTGTCCAGCCCAGGAAAAGGTTCTAAAAGGCCCTGATCTCTGCAGTGGTTTCTCAGCTACTCACACAACCTCCTGGAGAGGGGAAGGGAAACTTGGCAGGGAGAGAATGCTGGAAACACAGGAAAAGGGTTTCCCCCAGAAATTCATCAGGAAACTGAGGGGAAATCTTGTCCTCAAGAACATGAGAGACAAAGCCCCACCCGGACTGGGATTACTTCTGGCCCTATGAACCAGACTGAACACAGGAGCTGGGAGAGGCGGAGAGAATATTCAGCTGTGAAGTCATCACCCTCACCCCACGCAGGGGGGTTGCATGGTCCCTGCCCAGGGTGGGTGGGAACATGGAATAAACAGCAGTGGAACATCTGTGTCTACCGTGAGTCTGTGCAGGACCTAGGACCTGGGAGAAGTCCAGCCCAGCCCTCAGTGGCCTAGCTCCAGCAGGGAAGGGCCAACGACATTGGCAGAGGCACTACTTATCAGAACTAGCTCAACCCCAGAAAGGGTGGGGCTAGGGTAGACATCAGGAGGGACTTCCCAGCTGTCTGAGTTGTGATACCTTGCCAAAGGAGGCAGCAGAATCTTCTCCCACACAGATAGTACCAGGGAGAATGTTCTCTGGGTTGATTTGAAGGCTATTATCTTTTGGTACTTGAGAAGAACAGACAGCGGAATACCTTTTAAGTCCTTCCTTAAAAACCCTGGATTTGGGCTTGGTTTGGTGGCTCACGCCTGTAATCCCAGCACTTTGGAAGGCCAAGGTGGGAGGATACCTTGAGCTCAGGAGTTTGAGACCAGCCTGGGCAACACAGAAAGATTCTGTCTCTACAAGTAATTAGAAAAAAATTAGCTGGACATGATGCCATGTGCCTGTGGTCCCAGCTACTTGAGAGGTTGAGGCAGGAGGATTGCCTGAGCCCAGGAGGTTGAGGCTACAGTAAGCTGTGATTTTGCCACTGCATTCCAGCCTGGGCAACAGAGCAAGACCCTGTCTCAAAAAAAAAAAAGTTTAAATTAATTTTTAAAAACCCCAACACGCCTGGATTTGGGGACTGAGGGGGAGGAGTAGCTTAAAATCAAAATAGGGCCATGCAAGATCTAGCCATCTCTGACTAATAACCAAATGCTACTCTTCCAAGTATACAGCAGTTTCCCTACTTCAGCATCTCCAGTTTAACACACCCACAGTTTAGAGATTTGCTCTCTATCTGCTAGACTTCCAGCTCCTAGAGATAAAGCAGTCGATTCAAGGTCACAGCCGGAGAATGATGAACTTGGAGAACAATGCTGCTTTCCTTGCTCTGGTCAAAAAAACTCTTCTCAGAGTAGGCTGCTTCCTCAGGGCATGATTCCCTTTATCCCACCCCACCCTTTGCCTTTTTTTGAAAACAGCAACTGTGGCCCAGGGGAAAAGGCTCCCTAGCACGCTCTGCTTAGCTTTCTGCTCTGCCACTCTGCCACCTTCTGTACTTCATGAATGTGCTTCCATCCAGTGTCATAGTCCCACCTTGGAGCTAAAGAACAAGAATGAAAGCTCCACTTGCAGTAGATGCAGTATCTGCTTCACCCAAAGAGGGAACGCTATCTTTCTTCCCACCACCAGCTAATGGTTCAATGCAAAGGCAAGAATGAGAAGGTTAAAAACTAAACCAGATCCCCAAAAAGCTTGCAAGAGTTGCTGCTGAGTTGTCAAAGGAATGGAGCATGAAGGGCTCCAGGAGAGAAAGCAGGAAGGGCTCTCAGGTTGGGGACGCCTTAGCCACTCTCCTCATGAAGGGCCCCTCTGACCCCAGCCGGGCAGCATTATGCCACTGAACCCAGAAACCTAGCTGTAGGCAAGGAAGCCTAAATAGAAAAGAACTGGCAGAGCCTGGGCTGGGTTAGGAAGAGAAAGCCCACAGCCTTCGAGAGGTCTAATTCAGCCGTAGGCATGAAACTCAAACCAGACGGGGTCCTACATGCAAAAGGTATGGAGACTCCCAGGATGCAAAGTGGAGTTCCCTGTGGTGGGGGATGGGGAGGGACAGAGGGAGGACACTTTTGGCTTGAGTCTCTCTCACACCTTAAACTAGTTGTGCCAATACATCTGCCTGAAGTTTGGTGGGCAGAGCAGACCACAGAATGTTAATCTCTGAGGCCAAGCCCAGATCATCGCTATTAGGGTCACTTATTTGGCATCCTTAGTAGAGCTGGGGAAAGAGGTGATGGCTACAGGCAGAGGGGACAAAGAAATAGGAAAACAGAAGTCATTCTTCTAACCTGAAATGGAGGAGCTCGTAAAAATTGATATTCCAGAACAGACTATAAGCTCTAAAGATAGGGAAGAAAACCTCAAAGAAGCCACTTGCCCATCCTCCTCTCACATCTGTTGCATTCCATCTTCACTCGCCTAGTCCTCCACATCCCCTAACACTACCGTTCTTTAGAGCAGCGGTCTCTAAGTGGGGGGCATGCATCCATCTGTTACAGTGTGAGGAAAATATTACACCATTCTGTATTACCTCATCCACTTCTTCACTTCTTTTTTTTTGAGACAGAGCCTCTCTCTGTCACCCAGGCTGGAGTGCAATGGTGTAATCGTGGCTCACTGCAACCTCCGCCTCTAGGATTCAAGTGATTCTTCTGCCTCAGTCTACTGAGTAGCTGGGACTACAGGCGCCACCACCATGCCTGGCTAATTTTTAATAGAGACGGGGTTTCACTGTGTTAGCCAGGATGGTCTTGATCTCCTGACCTTGTGATCTGTCTACCTTGGCCTCCCAAAGTGCTGGGATTACAGGCGTGAGCCACCGTGTCCAGCCTACCTCATCCGTAGCTATGTTTGCCTATCTTATTATGTAAGTAGTAGTGTTAGATGTATTAATAGTAAGGCAGCAGTCTTCTAGGTGAACATTTGCCTGGGATATGTACTCAGTTTTTTTCCAGGTTGACAATACTACGAGAAATGTCAATCTGCCACACTGAGGAAGAGCCCAATCCCAGTGTATCTCAGCTTGTGGCAAAAAGGACAATTCTTGGTAAAACATGCCACTGCCCTCAAAAGGCACAGTGACAGGAACACAGTTCAGCCCCAGAGACCTTAAGGTGATAGGAGATGTTCATCTAAATTCTCAAGCTAAAAAAACAAAGCTGTAATTTGGTCTAGCCGTCTCAAAACACATTTTTCCCCCTCCTGCCATGTACTCCCCAAGGAATCTCAGCTTCCTAAACCCAGTAACTACTCAGTAATTAAGGAAGGCAAAGATGTTTGCATCTTCTGCCAGGAATATTCAGTAGGTGGTAGCAATTATCACAGAATGTGGCCATGCTAGAGCTTCCCTGGGTAATCCCTAGGTGATACAGGTGTGCCATCTTCAGCTTCTAAGCCCCTCTCCCCACCCCTGCAATGCCTTCAGCTTAGATCCCCATACTGTGTTCCCATAGACCCTGCTCTTCCTCATCAAAGCCCTATGGCAAGATTTCGGAAACTGCCTTCATTTATATGCATCTTCTTTCAGCCTGTAAGCTCTATGGAAGCAGGGACTGTGCTTATCATGTTCACCCTTGTGTCCCTACCACCTACCAGTTATTAAATATTAGTTGCATGTTGTTGAAAAAGTATTGGAGGCCCTCAATATCTCACTGTCACATCTTCAACTCTGCGGGGAAGAAATGAAGTAGAAGGGTACAGAAGGAACATAAAACAGAAAGTTCCACCAATAGTCTTTTAGATTCAAATTCAACAAAAATAGTCTTCAGCCTTTTGAAAGTGGGCCTACAGTTAATAATTTACTATTTATTCAGGGCTCCCCTTCTCTCCCATTCTGGTCTGGGCCCAGACCTTGCCTCTAAATGCTGGCCTAACTCTTCCTCAGAAAACACCATTCTTCCTCCTAAAAAGGATAGCATAGCTAATTACCAAAGTGGAAGATTCAATTGGGAAAAAAGAATACCTATAAGATCTACCTAGGCTAAAGAATCTCTCACCTAGGACCATTCCTCCCTCCTACATGCAAAAAGGTATTGAGACTAAGGAAAATATGTCTTCTTTCTTCCCCTTAAGCCACAGGTAATTTTCATCCCAAATTCACCAAAGGCTTCTTCCACTCATGAGGCCATGAGATTCCACAGGAAACCACTCAGAGGGTAAAAGGCTATCTTCTAGCCTATGCCAACCAAACTGCTTTGTTCTTTGGGGACTGGAAAGATTGGTTGAGGTGGGAATGGACAGGGAAAGAAGAGACAATGAAAGGAGCAAGGGGCGGGGGAAGAAACTGAAATGGGAAAGAAGCAAGCAAACGCAAAGGATTCCATTGTGCAAAATGCTTGGGTTTCTCTCTCCTGATAAACCTAAGGCAACACAGCTTGCTCAGGAGCTCCAGCCTCACCCCTGCATCTTTGCTTTCGTTTATATACAGCCACAAAGACTAACATCTTTATTTACTTAGATGTAAACATGTGTTCTCCTTTATGTCTCCCTCACTCTTGTTGCCCTGATTTTTCTTCTCTTTTTGGCTGATGCTCTCAGCCTTGTTTCTGGTTGTTGCTGAAGGCTGTGTAGCTGAACATCTCTGAACCTTCTTAAGTGTAAATCAACTCTTGGCCACTGGGGCAACTCCTCTTATTCTAACTAGCTTATGTATACTCAGGGAACACAAGCCGGTATCAAAACACTGTGTTGAGGCTTTGTGTGAGTGATCTTTCCTTTCAAGAGCAACCTGGGCAGCATGGAGAGACCCTGTTGCTACAAAAACATACAAAAATTAACCAGGTATGGTGGTTTATGCCTGTAGTCCCAGCTACTCAGGGGGCTAAGGTGGGAGGATTGCTTGAGCCAGGTAGGTGGAGGTTGTAGTGAGCAATGATTTCACCACTGCACTCCAGCCTGGGTGACAGAGCAACACCCTGTTTTGAAAAATAAAAATAAAATTGAAAACAACAAAAAAACATTGGGTGGGTGGTGGCTCATGCCTGTAATCCCAGCACTTTGGGAGGCAGAGGTAGAGATGGCAAAACTCTTAAATGAAAGTTGCCAGGAAAAAAAAAAAAAGAGATGGCAAAACTCCACCTCTACCAAGAAAGACAAAAATTAGGCAGGCATGGTAGTGTGCATCTGTGGTCCCAGCTACTTGGGAGGCTGAGGCGGGAGGATTGATTGAGCCCAGGAGGTGGAGGTTGCAGTGAGCTGAGACTGTGCCACTGCACTCCAGCCCAGGTGACAGAGTGAGACTCCATCCCAAAATAATAATAATAATAATATTAATAATGTTTTACTCTCTCCCTCTCTCCAGGCTAAAGGGGTTAAATGACCTGTCTAAGGTCTTACCAGGTGGAATGAGGTGGAATATTTCATGCTTTCTGACTTATACTACATTAATGCTCTGCTGCCTCTTATGCTAGAGCAGTTACACAGAGAATTTTAGAAGTACAGGTAGTGCTGGGACTATAGGCATGAACTATGCGGCCAACTAAAAAAGATACTTAAGTCTCACCTGCCTTTAGAATTGTGTAAATCTATGATAATAAAACCATTTTAGTTATGATAAGAAACCATGTCATAAACCACAAGTTCCATAAGTCCCCTTAATAGCTATGGTTTTAAAAAAATTCTGGGCCAGGCACGGTGGCTCGTATCTGTAATCCCAGCACTTTGGGAGGCTGAGGTGGGCAGATCACCTGAGGTCAGGAGTTTGAGACCAGCCTGGTCAATATGGTGAAACTCCGTCTCTACTAAGAATACAAAAATTAGCCAGGCGTGGTGGCATGTACCTGTAATCCCAGCTACTCAGCAGGCTGAGGTAGGAGAATCGCTTGACCCCAGGAGGCAGAGGCTGCAGTGAGCTGAGATTGTGCCACTGCACTTCAGCCTGGGCGATAAGAGCAAAATTCCGTCTCAAAATAAAAATAAATAAATAAACAAACAAACTTGTTAAAAAAATTCTGTCAATCTATACCGAAGATGCTATCAGTCCATAGAAAACAAAGGAAAAGGGTCATATTCTAGGAACCAGTCTCTCTGATCGTTACTTTCACCTTGGTTTCCAACCAGCAGAATTCAAGCACCAGGTAAATTTCTTTACTTTGTATTTATTTATTTTTTTGAGATGGAGTCTTGCTCTGTCACCCAGGCTGGAGTGCAATGGCGCAATCTCCACTTACTGCAAACTCCACCTCCAAGGTTCGAGTGATTCTCCTGCCTCAGCCTCCTGAGTAGCTGGAATTACAGGCAAGCACCACCATGCCCAGCTAATTTTTTGTAGTTTTAGTAAAGACGGGGTTTCACCGTGTTGGTCAGGCTGGTCTTGAGCTCCTGACCTCGTGATCTGCCCACCTCGGCCTCCCAAAGTGCTGGGATTACAGGCCTGAGCCACTACACCTGGCCTATTTCTTTATTCTTATTATTGGTCTGTGGGGACCTCCCATTGTGACAAATTATGCTAGGCTGTCAGGCACCTCTGTGTGGCCTTCCATGAACAGGCTGGCTTTTTATAGCATCAATGTATTGCGGATCTATTCTGTGGCTATCCTAACTAAACAGGGGAGCATTACCCTTGCCTGGGTAGATACTCCTATGTCTCCTTTTCTTACCCCTTTATTCCTCTCACACACTAGGAGGTCAGCATGGGTACTGGGAACTAATAATTACTAATGGAAAGGTTGTTTTCCAATACCTTTTCACCCCAGTTCCAGAATAAGCCCTATAGTAACTCTTACGTTAATACAAACTAGTGAGGCAGAAGAACTGTTTGAGTCCAAGAGTTCGAGACCAGCCTGGGCAACATAGCAAGATTCCCATCTCTTATAAAGAAAAAGAAAACAAGGCTGGGCATGGTGGCTCACGCCTGTAATCCCAGCACTTTGGGAGGCCGAGGCAGGTGGATCACGAGGTCAGGAGATCGAGACCATCCTGGCCAACGTAGTGAAACTCTGTCTCTTAAATATAATTTAAAAAAAAAGAAAAGAAAAAGAAAACAAAAAACACCAGGATGCATATTTGTGATCTAAGGAAGCAGGACATGGCAGTAGACAATGGTGCCAGTGGCCAGAGTCCTAGGCTACAGGCCTGGCCAGGGGCTGTAGCAAGGGAAGCACTTGCCATTGGAAGCAGCTGAAACCAGGACTGGGAAAGGATCCTAGAGCATTAGCTATGTTTATAACATTTGACATCCAACATTGACAGAACGCAGAACATACGTTAGCCTTTGGGAATGGAAGCTCTCTGGGAATCAGAAAGTAAACAGTGGCAGCTCTGGGAAGGGATCTGGAAAATTGGAGGAAAGCCTGAATCCTGCTGTCAGGAGCTCTCTAGGTTCCAGCTTCTTTGGACTCCTGAGTTCCTGTCTGTGAGAGAGATAGCTGACCAGAGGGAGGAAGAACAGCATAGGAAGGGAAAAAGAAAGATTCTGTTTAAATTCTGATGGGCGTTTGTAAAGTATTGCATGATCTCAGTGAAGATATAATTAAGAACAGGCCCTCAGCAGTCGATACGGCTGTAAAATTAACCAAATAAAGAAATCTAGTTGGCAAGAAGTAGACAGAGCCCAAAGGGCTCTCATTAAGGGCTACCATTAGAAGACAAAAACTGAGCCACATGAAAGCAATTAGATATGGCCACCTTACCCAGGTGCTCTTTTTTGTGATTAAGAAGTGAGTGACTGGGCTCAGTGGCTCGCGCCTGTAATCCCAGCACTTTGGGAGGCCGAGGCGGGTGGATCACCTGAGGTCAGGAGTTTGAGCCCAGCCTGGTCAACATGGTGAAACCCTGTCTCTACTAACAATAGAAAAAACTACCTGGGTGTGGTGTTGGACACCTGTAATCCCAGCTACTCAGAAGGCTGAGGTAGGAGAATAGCTTGAACCCGGGAGGCAGAGGTTGCAGTGAGTGGAGATGGTGCCACTGCACTCCAGCCTGGGCAACAAGAGAGAAATTCTGTCTCAAAAAAAAAAAAAAGTGAGTGAATGAAATGGACAGTACTTGCAGTTACATATGCAATAATCTCTCCAAATACGACAAACCATTGCACTCCACAGGTGCTCATGTTCTGGCAAGTATTTACAGACACATGGGCTCTGTTTTAATCTGAGAAAACTAATCTATTGAACACCTAATTATAAATATGAACACTGTCCATATATTATTTAATCTCAGTAACTCTATGGGCTAGGCATTATCGACATTATTATTATTATTATTATTATTTTTCAAAACCACGATCAGGAGAATCAACATTATTTTCAAATACAAGAAGCGGAAACATACAAGCAGAATTGACGTGGCAAAATGAGAACACTTATTTTTTTTTCTTATTTTAGCTAAAGGCAAAATCAGATTAAAAACAAAAGGTACATGTCACAGGGCAGTCTTCTTTATATTTTGAGCCCCAGGCTCTGTCGCCCAGGCTGGAGTACAGTGGGCATACTGTACTCCAACAGACTCAGGGAGGCTGAGTAAACTGTTGAGGGCTACTTAGCTAGTAAATGGTAGAGCTAGTATTTGAACTCAAAGCCTATGAGATGGGAAACCAAATTCTAGAAGTAAAGAGAATAGGTAGGCAAGCTCCTTTAGGCTGTAAAGAAATTAAGTCGTAAGCGAGGTATAGATATCTATGTAAAAATCTCTTTCTCTTTTTATCTGGAGTCTAGGCTCCTAAAGAGTTTAGATTCCAAGTCACTAACTTATAATACAGCACTGGCAAAGGGTAACAACTTCTTAGAATCGGTGAGAAATGTGATGTGGCCTCTGAGGAAGATTCAGGAATAAGAGACCACATGAGGCTGAAAGCCTCTAATGGACAAGGTCTTTGCTCCATCTCATGCCACTCAGCCATCAACAGGCTCAGCAGCATAGAGCCAAACGAGAATCTGCTACAGAGATGCTAAAGCCAGGCAAAATTGGAAAAGCAAGTTTCCTTTTGTTCTTTCTAGATTTTGGTGAGGAAAAATTTACCATGGCACACAGGGCAACTGGGCTGGGCCAGGAAAGCCTGAAGCTGGATTTTTCATTATCTTTTAAGATCTTTTGGCCAGGTACAGTGGCTTATACCTGTAATCCCAGCATTTTGGGAGGCTGACACGGGTGGATCACGAGATCAGGAGATTGAGACCATCCTGGCCAACATGATGAAACCCCGTCTCTACTAAAATACTAAAAAAAAAATTATCCAGGTGTGGTCGTGTGTGCCAGTAGTCCCAGCTACTCGGGAAGCTGGGGCAGGGGAATCGCTTGCATCTGGGAGGCGGAGATTGCAGTGAGCTGAGATTGTGCCGCTGCACTCCAGCCTGGCAACAGAGTGAGACTTTTTTTTAAGAATAAACTAAGAAGAACTACATTAAAAGTGTATCCGGCAGAGTTGAAAAAAATCACTTATAATTCCGATACAAAACAGTGAGTAATCCAAAGATACGATGGGTACAATTATATATACCTTGTGACATCCTATTTCCTTTTTTTTCTTTTTATTTAAAATAAATAGAGGCTGGGCATGGTGGCTTACACCTGTGAGCCTCCTCATCACAACACTTTGGGAGGCTGAGGCAGGCAGATCACCTGAGGTCAGGAGTTCAAGACCAGCCTCATCAATATGCTGAAACTCTGTCTTTACTAAAATATAAAAAATTAGATGGGTGTGGTGGTATATACTTGTAGTCCCAGCTACCTGGGAGGTTGAGGCATGGGAATTGCTTGAACCTGGGAGGCAGAGGTTGCAGTGAGCTGAGATCACACCACTGCACTCCAGCTTGGGTGACAGAGCAAGATTCTGTCTCCGAAAAAAAAATAGAGATGGGGTGTCATTATGTTGCCCAAGCTGGTATAGAACTCCTGGGCTCAATTGATCCCCCCACCTCAGCCTGCCAAACTACTGAGATTAGAGATTCGAGCCACCCTGCTTGGCCTATCATCCCATTTCTAATGGTATACAATAGAGATGAACTCAACTGGGCAGTTGGACTTACTCACTTTTTTGTACCCTTCCTTCCTCCATTCATTACACTGTAAGATCAGTGTAGGGAAGAATTAAACTCTTTTGTAATCAAAGACATATAGAATAAGGGACTTGATTTTTTGTTTGTTTGTTTGTTTTTTGAGACAGAGTCTCATTCTGTTGCCCAGGCTGGATTACAGTGGCATGGTCTCAGATCACTGCAACCTCTGCCTCTCAGGTTCAAGCAATTCTCCTGCCTCAGCCTCCCAAGTAGCTGGGATTACAGACACCCGCCACCATGCCTGGCTGATTTTTTGCATTTTTAGTAGAGATGCAGTTTCACCATGTTGGCCAGGCTAGTCTCGAACTCCTGACCTCAAGTGATCTGCCTGCCTCGGCCTCCCAAAGTGCTGGGATTACAGGCGTGAGACACCATGCCTGGCCGGGACTTGATTATTTGCCGACAACAACATTTATATCATAAACATTTTAAAAATAAATATCCTTCTTTAATTAAAACAAAGTATTGAAAAAAATATCCTTCTTTCTGGACACTGATATAGAAAAAAAAATTCATATGACAAACATTTAAAAAATATATATCCTCCTTTCTGGACACTGATACGGAAAAAGGAGAAAAGAGGGATCAGGAGCAGTGGCTCATGCCTATAATCCCAGCACTTTGGGAGACCAAGGTGGGAAGATCACTTGAGCCCAGGAGTTTGAGATGAGCCTAGGCAACATAGTAAGACCTCATCTCTACAAAAAAAAAAAAAAAAAAAAAAAAATCAAAAAAGCTAGCTGGGTGTGGTGGCGCACACCTGTGGTCCCAGCTACCGAGGAGGCTGAGGTAGGAGGATGGCTTCAGCTCAAGAGGTCAAGGCTGCATAAGCCATAATCATGCCACTGCACTCCAGCCTGGATGAAAGAGCAAGAGCCTGTCATACACTCACACTCACACACACACACACACACACACACACACACACACAGAGAGAGAGAGAAAAGAAAAGAAAAAGAAAGAAACAAAAGAAGAAGAAGAAAGAAAAAGAAAGAAAAGAAAAAGGTGAAAAGAACAATCTTCAGAGAATAGCACAGTTTGTAAACATCATCTCTGGGAAAGATACGGCTCTTCATGGCCTCACCTCCTTTCAGTGCTTCAGATGCCATAGTTTTCCCACCAGACAATATACCAGTTGGACCTCCAGAAATGTGCCTTCTCTAAAAGCTGGGAATACAATATTTGGAAACACCAGCCACCTTCCTCCAACTCCCCACCCCTGATGTGGCCTTTACCTTCCACAGGGGAGGTTTTCAGTCTACTGCAGAGATTCTGTACACCTCCATAGTGGACATTAATCTGGGTCAGTGCATCCCTCGAACGCAGCTCCATGAGCTTCCTCAGTTCCATTACTGTGCAGCCAAAGTCCCCTTCGTGGCTCTCGGCCGTTGAGTTGGCCGGCAAGACACGGTCTGATGGGTTCGTCATTTTGCCTGCCGTTACCAAGCCCCTCAACCAGAGAAGATGTAGCGTTTCCCTTCAACTGACCAGTGTCTCCTGCCTTCCTGTCCCAAATTCTTTCTACTTCCTGCTTCTCTGGGGGCCCAGTGAGGGAATAGATCGAATATATCTTGTGCAATAAGCTTCCAAGTAGCAGTCCCAAGCCTAGATCCTTTCTTCTGTATGAAGTCTGGCAGCGAGAGGAAGAAGAAGATGGGGGAACTGAGTGGAAGGCGGACTCCGTGTCACGATGATTGGTGTCCCCAGGTGGTGATGGAAGTGGTTGTCCACGGTAGGTAGGTTCCTAGCTTAGACCAACTTGCCCAGATGAAGGTGTAAACAGGATGTGCATGTTACCATGGCAGCAACCTTAGCAACAACCAGCAACTGTAGTAGTAGAGAGGCGTCAGGAGGAGGAAGAGGAGAGCTTCCTGGATACCGATGACAACTGGATCTCTGGAATAAAGATTCAAAGATAGACAAAAAGAAACCATTAGAGCAGCCACGAGGATCCAACATCTGCAAGGGCGAGAGATACTAAGTCTAAGCACAAGGGTTTAGGTGACAGTTGAGGTCTGAGCTGAACTGATAGCTGAGGCCTGAGCTGCAAGAGCTGACTCAGGAGAGGCCTGTTCCTCCCTGGGAGGCCCCCGCAGCCTGTAAACTCCAATGTAGAGAAGTAATTTCAATACATCCCAGTCTTCATGCCTCACCTCTCCCAACCAAGCAACATAAAACCCACAGCTTCAGAAACTTGGAAATAAATGGTTACGACCTCTAATGGCTCTAATGTTTTTCCTGTCTATTTGAGGGACCTGTGACAGGATTCTTTAGTCTAACCTTATCTATAAAAGACGAGAAGAGGTCAGAAAAAGGAGTTCAGATCTAAGTGATCTGAAGGGTGGCCTGTAAGTCTACCATCCTCTCCCACACCCCACACTCTTCTCACTCCCAACACACACATTTACACACAAGGAAGACAACTGACAGAAGATGCCAAAATCCTCCGAAACCTCTTGGAGTACTCAGCCTCCAGGTGTACGGAAATTCTGCAGCCTGTTGCAGGTGTCCACCTGGCAGGTACCAAGTTTTGATCTCGAGGCTAAGCTCTACCCTCCTCCACGAGGCTTTTGGGGAGAATAAGAGAGTAAAACGCTTTGGCAGTTGGTGATACAGAGTTAACTTTTTTTTTTTTTTAATAAGGGGGACAGAAGGACCTCTGAGGTGGAAAGATAGAGAGTTTAAAGCCTGAGCATTAAAGTTTCTCTGGAGTGGGAGTGATAAGACACCTCTCAATTCAGATAGAGGACAGGGCACAACAAGGTCGCAAGCTAGCCTGTGAGTGAGCGCCAAAGTCTCAAATCAACTCAGTAAAGGCACCAGAGAGAGGCCAGCATTTCTCCCCTCAGAAAGATGCATTACCTCTCATGCATGCTAACTAGGGGGTGAGGTGGAGGTATGTGCAGGTGAGGATACAGAGGACTAAAGGTGGGAAGAAAACTTATACTGAGGCCCCTTGTCAGCTTCAGAGAGGGGCCGCTGTGTGTCATGTCACTAATAGGAGCCACTGCCACACATGAGCTTTTTTTTTTTGAGACGGAGTTTCGCTCTTGTTACCCAGGCTGGAGTACAATGGCACGATCTCGGCTCACCGCAACCTCCGCCTCCTGGGTTCAAGTGATTCTCCTGCCTCAGCCTCCCGAGTAGCTGGGAGTACAGGCATGCACCACCATGCCCAGCTAATTTTTGTATATTTTTTAGTAGAGACGGAGTTTCACCATGTTGACCAGGATGGTCTCGATCTCTTGACCTCGTGAACCACTCTCCTCGGCCTCCCAAAATGCTGGGATTATAGGCGTGAGCCACCGCGCCTGGGCACATGAGCTTTTTAAATGTGAAGGGCTCTTTCTCAGCACAACATGGAACATGGGGCCCCAGCCCCAGTTACATAGTCCCTACTGATGACTTCAGTTACCAGGGGGTGGCAAGGAGCTCTGGCCAACCTCTAATAAATAGATGCCGCCCTCACTTCTAGAAGGTGAGCAAAGAAGCACAGGAACCATCCAATTAAGGATATGATTCTTTGATCAATGACCTCCTCCAAAGTCGCACGTAGCCAAAGTCTTTGCAGATTCCTGACAATCCTCTTCCTAGAAGCTTCCATAGGGATGCAGGTTGATTTATACCCCTCCCTCTCCCAATTTGCTTTTTGCCGCCTCCTCCCCCCCCACCCCCCACCTCCCCACCGTAGATTTTTAGCACTACTCTGACAAAGAGTTAAGCAAGCAGGGCTCTGTTTGTTTGAAAATATCATACACCCTTTCTATCTGGGAAACAAGAGGGTCCACAAAGAGCCTGAGGCAATGTGTCAAACTCCCTTCGTTCAGAGTGGCATAGGAATAGGCAGGACCACAGAGTTTCACTCCAGTTCAGCTTCTCTTCCAAGCCTGGAAGAAGTGGGAGGGGCCATAACAGCAAGAAACCCATCTTGACCCTTAAATAGAACTCCTTCACCTTTCAAGAGGGTGTTGGGAACAACACTGATGGAGTGTTGAACTAGGTATCAGAGGATTTTACCTTTTGTGTCTTCACCCACTACAGTGTTTGCTCCATGAAGACAGCGATGTTACTTAGCCTTCTCAGGACTCAGTTCCTTCCACCTTTCGTTGGATAGAGAATGGGCCCTGCCTTTCACACCACCCTAAATAAGTGATAAAGGAATGGAATTAAAGAAATAGTACTTGGAAATATTAGATGAAATGTGTCCAGTGTCCAGATAGGACACTTAAGTGATGGGAGAAAGCCTAATTTGATCTTCATGAACTTTTGTTACCTAGTCATTTAAGTAGAACAACAATAAGCTCCACGTGCCCTTCCATCTTTCTTTGCCAGGGAATCCCCACCCCACAAAAAAGGATGGAAAATTCTAAGGCAGCTTCATTAATCATAACCATTAGCTAGTTTGTAACCATTAGCAATAACCACCAGCATATAGGGTCTTGGGTCTGTCGAGAATTCGAAAAGACAGTCTGAGTCAGAATTCTTTCCTTTTTTTTTTTTTTTTTTTTGAGAAAGAGTCTCACTCTGACACCCAGGCTGGAATGTAGTGGCGTGGTCTTGATTCACTGCAAACTCCGCCTCCCAGGTTCAAGCAATTCTCCTGCCTCAGCCTCCTGAGTAGCTAAGATGACAGGCACCCACCACCACGTCCAGCTAACTTTTTGTGTTTTTAGTGGAGATAGGGATTCATGTTGGCCAGGCTGGTCTCAGACTCCTGATCTCAAGTGATCTTCCCACCTCAGCCTCTCAAAGTGTTGGGATTACACATGTGAGCTACAGTGCCTGGCAGAATTCCTTCCTTACTTAGAACCTCTTTTCAGAGTACTAAAGAGGAGAGATTCTTCCACGTCCATAGGACTAATGGAAAAGGTCATATAAGATTAGAACACACGGGGCTGAAGAACTCATGTGTAAAAGAATGAGAAGGTTTGTTTGCCTCAGGCTGATCTAGAGAAGCACACAGTAGGTCAAGCACTAAGCTGCTGGCACAAAGGCAAAATAGCAGTGCAGAGTTGGGGCCCCAGGTTTAAGGTGGGATCTCTATTAAAGTTCTGTAATTAGGAAGCATATCATGACATCCACACCTCTCTCTGAGTTTTGAGCTCTCTGGAATATGAGCTCTCTGCAGCTGCTAAGCCTGCCTGGCCTCTAATCTGATTAGGCAACTGCCAAAGAATAATCTAAAGGTGCTCACACCACCTGAGCGTCAGATTCATGGCTCAGACACCTGGAAGGTACTACCTCTTGTCATCTGGCCTGAGGCATTCTGGGTAAGGTATGTGCTCACTCCACTTTTCCAGCATTTTGCAAGCCTAGGAGATGATACGATAGACGAGTGAACTCTCTCATCTCTTCCTTCTAGGGCAAGAAATCATAATGCCTTACATGATCATTAAGACATTTGATTTTTTTCCTCCTAAAGTCCTATAACCTCTGTTCTATAATTTGTAGATGACACGTGAAAGCATTGGTCTATCAGTTCTAGGTAGGACAGCTGTGACCCCCGCCTTACAGCCGAAGATACAAAGGTCCAGGGAGATTAAAAAGGTGATTTGGTTTTTGGCAAGTCAGTGGTCTTGACTGCCTGGTGCTCTTTTTGTCACACTTTACTGCTTCTCTTGAGCCTAAACCTCCTCATATTCTGGCAAACCTCTAAGAGGCCCTTTAAAAGGCAGGCATCTGTTAGGTGCGGTGGCTCATGCCTGTGAGTGATTTTTAGTACTACTCTGACTTACAAAGAGTTAAGCAAGCAGGGCTCTGTTTGTTTGAAAATTTCATACTCCCTTCTTATCTGGGAAACAAGAAGGTCTACAAAGAGCCTGAGGCAATGTGTCAAAATCCTAGTACTTTGGAAACCTGAGGCAGGAGAATTGCTTGAAGGCAGGAGGAGTTCGAGACCAGCCTAGATAACATGGTGAAACTCTATCTCTACAAAAAATACAAAAATTAGCTGGGCATGGTGGTGCACGCCCGTGGTTTTAGCAAATTGGGAGGCTGAAGTGGGAGGATCATTTGAGCCAAAGAGGTGGAAGCTGCAGTGAGCTGTATTCATACCACTTAATTTCAGTCTGGGCAATAGAGTGTGACCCTGACTTCAAAAATTGAAAAAAAATGTTCTAGAAATGAGGAGCTGCCAGAGACAAGAACCTTATGCCCTAAGTCACCAAACTATAAACACTAGTCAGACACACTTTCCTCCAATTTTGTCCAAGAAATTTTTCACTCTTAGTTTTTCCAGGGTGCTAAAGAAGAAATACATCCCCAAACTATGAGGAAAAAGAGAGACTCCTTTTATAGATTATAGAGTAGGGGATATTTGAAAATATGAAAGGAACTCACCACCTGAGTCTCCCCCCTACAAATCCTCCTAATGAAGGTGATGTGATGAATAAAAATGGGAGAAAGAAAACAGGAGGGGCCGGGGCTGGGGCTTCAGGCTGCTGCAGCACTGCAGACAGACCTGCCTGGAATAATAAGAGGCTCTGGTCAACTCTGGCTTCTGGGTTAAAGGCGGGGGCTGCTCAGTGGAGCAGACACTTCTCTGCCCTGCCCTGCCGTGCCCTACTCTGTCCTTCCCAGTGGGCTGAGAGCCTCTGCTTAGGAGCAAGCTAGCAGCACTTGGAGATACTCTAGCAGGTGTGCCAGCATCACTGCCAGGCAGGACTTGAGGGGTGAGGAAGGGAAGATCTCCGAGAGGGGAAGCAGCCTGGTCCCACTTTAGAATTCACCCAACTACAGTATAAAACCTGCTTCAGGAGCCCCTCATAAAACCTGTGGTCTTTTTTCTGACCTAGAGTCAGTCTCCCTCTTTCCAAGTGACGCTCTACTTGTCCCTATACTCAGGAACAGGGATGTGGGGTGGGGAGAGGTGGGAAGGGAGGGAAAAAATATTTGTTGAACACCTACCATGTGCTAGGGGCCATAGGTACTTTATATGAAAATCAGAAATTATGTATATACCTCTGTGTATGATGTAGTGCCTGGCATAGTGGCTCATCCACATGGTGTAGCTATAGTCATTCTTACCTATACTGTTTCACTGAATTCTCACCAATAACCCTATAAGGAGGACCTCTCCATCTTACAGTATGGAAACATAGATTCAGACAGCCAAGATCTGTGCCTTAATCTGAATCCAAAGAAGCCACCTTGCCTCAAGTACAAGAAAAATGATATTTAAAAAATGGGAACAAAGCTATGAACTTACTTCCTAAATCTTGATGAGAAGGCTCACATAAACCCATCTGTCCCTTGTTCATGACTCCTAAAAGGCTCTGAAATAGGTCAGGTAAATATCTACCTCTTGTGAACTTTCTGGGAAGGCAAAGGGATAGACCCAAAGCTTACTGGGGGCACACACCCTCCTCTCCCCTTTGTCCTCCCTTCCCCTCACCCTGCCCCCATCCCAAGCCAGAAAGCACTGGGCTCTAGATTGCTACAGTCCAAGCACATCCAGTGCCCGCCTGGAGAGCCCAGCAGTGGGGATGAGGGTTTCCTCCACTCAGTCATCTCATGCCTTGCTCCCCCTGGTGATCTGGGAGAAGCACAGAGGGAGACCCTGCTCTTCACTTGCTCTTTTTTTCCAGCAGGCCTGTTTCCTCTGTATCACCTGGGGCGGTTTAAGCTCTACTCCTTCTCTCTCTCCAAAAGGACAGTGCCCTGCCCAGAAAGCTGGACCTGACCATGGTAAGACCTGGCAAGAACCTGACCGTGGTAGGCTGCCTAGCCTAAAACATCCCTGGCTAGCCCTTCTCTCTGGAGGTGTGAATTTCACAGAGGCTGTTCTGCTTGCTTCCTCATCACAGGCTCCGTATTTCCACGACCCAGATTCTACTTCACCCTGGCCACATCCCATCCCTCAGGTCTGGCGGTCATTCTCATCACAGTCCCGGGTTCTTCCTCCCCTCCCCATGTCTGCCCTGCCCTAATTGCTCCTCGAATGCCAACCAGTTTGCAGAAGACCAGAGCACATGCCCTCCTTCAGTCTACTGAGGCCCTCTGGAGTCATGGGAAGAAGGTCAGAGGCAGCATGTGTTGGCTAAAGTTCAGGGAGTGGGCGGCACCACTTGTCATCACCCAACTGCCACACCCAAGCCGGGAAGCCAGGTGAGGGCGGGCACACCAAGCCAGGCTTCTGGCCTCACCACAGGATAGTACACTCTGGTTTGGTCAGGGAACCTGGTGCTAATTTTCAGCTAGCCCCTAGAACTTAGCCTTCTGGGGGTGGGGTACTCCCTTCCATAAGTTCTGGGTTCTGGTTCATGTCTCCTTCGCTCTTCCTTCTCCCTCCTCCAGTCCTTCCAGGCTGCTGATCCCTGCTTCCAGTCATCTCCAGTAGCTCCCTTTCCCAGAGACCCAAGGAAAGCACCCATCCTTTTAGTCTTTGAGAAAACAGACTTGAGAGGATGTCACTCACAGGCTCAGCTCTCTCTTTCTGAATCTAGAACACCACTTCCTGGTTAGGAGGTGGTATCCATGGGGTTCCCTCACTTACTTCCCCCTCTCCCAGTCTGCAACTCTGACAGCACCTTCTTCAGTTTCACTGCAAAAACGTAGTGGTAGAGTCAAAGCATCTATTTGGAGAAAAAGTGTCACTCTTAGCCCCTGGGTCTCAAGAATCCAGAATTCATCCCTCCTCCCCAGAACCACCTGGTGCTTTTTAGTCAAATTACATCTATGCACGCTGTGGACCCAGTCAGGTAGTTCTGATCACGTCTTCCAAAGAAATCCTCATCCAGGGCCTGGAGAGGACATGTGCAAGAATGCTCACTGGAGCATTATCTGTGGTGATCTGAGGTCCAAAAAATAGAAATAAAATACCTCTCAGTCTTGGAGTGGCTGCGTTGTCTAGGATATGCTGTGCAGTGACAGTGGTGGCAAAACTTATCAGTTCTGGCCAGATGCCTTCAGAAGGCAGGGAGAAGGTTAGGACCCACAGATAGCACAAGCTTTCTCCAAACAGTGATACCAAGAATTGACCCAAGGTGGACAGCCTGACCTGATCACCTGGCCTGCTAAGATCCAGCCCATGTCACAGGCTCAAAGAACCACCGAGATGAAGACAGAAAGCTCCAGAGCACAGGTAGGGAAACAGTGTGATTGGAGGAAGCAGGAACGTGCCTGGGAGGGCACTGCTGACCCCGTGACCCCCGTCCACTGGCTCCGTCTTGAAATGGCATCAATATTATGAAGATGAGGCTGGGCGAGGTGGCTCAGGACTGTAATCCCAGCACTTTGGGAGGCCGAGGTGGGTGGATCACCTGTGGTCAGGAATTCAAGACCAGCCTGGCTAACATGATGAAACCCTGCATCTACTAAAAATACAAAATTTAGCTGGGTGTGGTATGCACATCTGTGATCCCATCTGCTTGGGAGGCTGAAGCAGGAGAATCGCTTGAACCCGGGAGGCGGAAGTTACAGTGAGCAGAGATCATGCCACTGCACTCCAGCCTGGGCAATAGAGTGAGACTCCATCTCAAACAAACAAAAAAAATTATCAAGATGAGAAAGGGCAGTCTCTCAGGCCCAGAGCCTTGGGAAAGCTACCCTCTTTCAAATTGTATGAGTCACACTGGCCTGGGTCACCTCTGTGTCCTCCAGTGACTCAGAGGGTGTGAGGGGTGGAGGTGGGGTGTTCATAGCAAGCTGGAGCTCAAAAAAATGTAGAGGATGACAGAGCAGCACCGACCATTTCCTTCAGTCGGTTAAGGAGGGCAAGAGCCAACTTCAGGTGGAAGTGACACCACCATCTGGAAAGTCTGTTGTTTAACGAGGGGTGTTGGCAGCCTCTCCTGATCCCGTTCACTCAGGATAAGGGTTAGCAGTGGTAACTGCTTCTCCCTCCTCACAACTGCGGAAGGAAGCTTCTAGGCCACAGACAGGACGCAGCCCTCTGGCAGCAGCGTTCAAGTATTTCGTACATGCATCGTCTTGAACTGCATAGACCGTCTTTCTTGGGGCTGCTGTGGCTTTCCATATTTTGGTTCCAAGGGAACAAAGGGGCTTTTTAGCCGCTGGATTGGATCCTGGGTTATTTTTAGAAACGAATTTCAGCAGAATCATGTCATGCTCATGGAGAGGGGTCATCTCCCTGGGCTACCAGGTCAGGGCCTGGTTGTTCCCAGACCTCAGGTTCTGGTGGAGACCTCATGACAAGGGGGAAGAAGCTGCCTGGCCGCAGACTGGGGAGGTCACATCTCATCCACCAAAAGGGAGCACCAGGGGCAGCTGCTCTGTCCCCAGGGGCTCAGCAGGAGAGGATACAAAACAAGATCCCTATGTGGCCCAGACACTCGTCAACATGTCCTATACTGGTCATTAGGCCTGGCTGCTCCCATTCCTTACCTCCACTCTGACAGTCTCACCTGTACAGAGTACAGAGAACCTCTCATCCCTACTTTACCAATTCCAGCCTTCTCTCAGCCCAGCTATTTCCTGGAAGTCACAGGGAAATGAGTGAGGGCTTTATGCTGAAAAGATGGTGTTTAAGAAACAAAGGGCCATGAGTGATCCCTAATAACCTGCCACCCCTCTGCTCCTGTCTTGCTCTTCCTTGTTCACACATTGCATAGACAGGATCCATTAAGCCAGCCCAGGGCTTTGGAAAGTGGACTGATGATGCTTCCTTGCACTTGAGCAATGCTTTAGAGCTGTGGTTCTCAAACCCGGACTGAGCACAGGGATCCCCTGGAGAACTGGTGCAAACCTATTGGCTCCCTCCCTACCAACTCTTGAGTTTTTGGTTTAGGAGAACAGAGATGGGGCTTGGGAAGGTGCATTTCTAACAAGTTCCTTAACAGGGCGAGCTGATGCTTCTAATCTGGGAACCACGCTTTGAAAATGCTACAAGGTTCCAAAGCATTTCCATGAACCTCCTCAGCTCCAGGGTGACATGGGAAGGCACCAGAAGGTCTTGTCATGTGTCTCCTTCACTCTTTCCTCTCCCTCTGCAAGTCCTTCTAGGTTGCTGACCTCTGCTTCCATTCATCTCCCGGCAGCCCCCTTTCCAAGACAGACCCCTCAAAAAGCCCACATTCTTTTAGTCTTTGAGAAAACAGACTTGAGAGGATGTCGCTCTACAGGCTACACCAGAAGCCAAGGTCTATTTGAAAGTTAAAACAAGCGACCTGCAGGTTGAAGTCATTCTCGTGCCTCAGCCTCCTGAGTAGCTGGGATTGCAGGTGTGTGCCACCATGCCCAGCTATTTTTTTCTATTTTTAGTAGAGATGGGGTTTCATTGTGTTGGCCAAGCTAGTCTTGAACTCCTGGCCTCAGGTGATCCACCTCCCAAAATGGTGGGATTACAAGCAAGAGCCACTGCTCGTGAGGTTCAGAGGGACACCCAGACCCTTTTCAGGCTCCGGTGGAGCGAAGCCCCCTCCCAGTCTCTTCTTCTGTCTCCACAGGAGATGAGCAATGGTGGGGCCCATACACAGGTGAGGGGGAAACGAAAACAAAAGACACCCACTGCTCACTTTGATTCCCACAATACGACTGCCCAGGTCACATCTGGAACCCAGGCTGCCTTTCCCCTGCCATCCCCCATGGCTCCAGAGGACGCACCAGGCCCACCGCCTCCATCACACCTCTCAGGGGGTGCCTGCCTGCTGCTCTGAGGCCAGGAAGGCCGGTGGCAGCTGCTGGTTTCCAGGCCAGTCGACAGGCGTTTATAAACAGTCGCTTTAGGTTGCTATGGCAAAGCGAGTGTGCAGCCCAGCGACGGTGAAGCTATTTATGTGCCTGCAATGGCAGAATAGTCTGTTTTTTTATTATCTTACTTTTAAAGTTTTCCTTTCCCAACCCCCTAAATCAGCTTTAAAAAAGAAAAATAAAAAAGAGCCATTGCAACTTTCTCAGGAACGAAAAGAGAATAGCCAGAAAATAAAGCCTATAACTTGAGCCAGGAAGGGGAAGATGGAAGCAGGGAGTGTGGGTGAGCTCCTTTCCCAAAGGGAATGGGCGTCTGGCCATAGGCCTCTAATCACTTAGGAACCAAAGCCCTGCCTCTGGCTCAGCTCCTCAAGGAGAAATGCCAAACCCCAGGGTCTTCTCACCTCCCTGCGCTTATGTTACCGAGAAGAGACAAAGCCACTTTATCTTCTTGCTCTAACAGCAGCATTCCTCCCATCCCCCAGCCCCCACCAGCTGCCAGTATCAAGGGAGGAAGAACCAGGGGTCGTGGGAGGAGAGCTTCAAAGCCCCCATCCCCTCTGTGGGTAGCAGTGCCACCTGGGCAAGGAGCCAGCTCCCACCAGCTGGAAGGTTGCAGAGAACAACCTCCAGAGGTGTCTCTGAAGAGACACATGTTTCCTCCACTTCTACAGAGAACTTTCATTCAATCCTTTCTCCTTAGGGAGCTTTGGGGGGAAGGGCTATTTCTGCACAAGAAGACCCAGGATTTTAGTCAAGGTGGTGAGGACCCCTAGTCAGCATCTCGTAGTCAGCATACAAGGTTCAGATGCTGATGGATGATGAGTAATAGTGAGGCTGATTCCTCCCTAGACACATATGCACCAGGGACATGGGAAAGGGTTTTGGCCGAGGGCTTAGGGAGTGATCAGAGGTCAGTCTTCATCTATTGGATGGAAGCACTATGGCCCTCTGCCTTAACTCCCTCAATCAAAAATAAAATAGCAAAGAAGAAAAGAAAAAAGGGCCATAGGTGTTTCAAGATGGGGAAGACACGGTGGCACACGCCTATAATCCCAGCTCTTTGGGAGGCTGAGGAGGGAGGATTGCTTGAACTTGAGAGTTGGAGATCAGCCTTGGCAACATAGCGAGGCCTATTTTTTTCTCTAAAAAAAATAAAGAAAAAAAAATAAGGGTCAAGAAAGTGGGAGTCACAAGCCCATGTGGTAATTAATCACATACAGGCACACACTCACACACATGTAACTGAGCTGAAAGTGTGAACTGACTTTAATAAATATGCTATATTATCGTCAATCACTAACCAGCATGTAAGTAAGAAGAAGAGTCACCTTTCAGAAACAGCTAGTTGGAATACAAAGATGCTGCAGGAATTTACCAACCCCTTTTCCCCACCTTATTCCAGCTTCTTTTGGATTGGTGTATACTTATTAAAAATCTCTGACTGCCTACAGATATATTAACCAGATAAAAATAAAGTTAGGGCAGTGTTAAAAAGAGCAAATTGCATAGACTGTTCCATTTCCTTCCATCTCATATGATAACTGAATGTCCCCCAGATGCCACCATGGCTCAGAAAGGATACAGATAAGAATACTCCCCACGGGGAGGAGAAAGGGCTGGAGAACAGGGAAGACACTGATGCTCCCATCAGGGAAGCACCCTTCTGCTACCCCAGGAGAGGTCACAGTCCTAACTGACAGCCCTGGTTAGCTTATAAGCTCTTGTTGGAGAAATCAGAACTTGGGATAAAAATCAGTCTTGGCAGCACCTTGAGGTCAAAAGAGCAGAGCAGGCATCATTTCTAAACCTGTCAAACCAACTATCATCAGCATCCTATTTCCTACAGGGTAGTAAGAGAGAAGGGAGAGGTGAGGAAAGGGTTAAGAGATAAAAAGGGTATAGCCCTGGACTGTTGGGTACAGGCTGATGGAAAGGCACCAACTACGAATTAAGGTTCCAGATAAGCTGTGCTTCTCTTCCTAGGCTTAAGAGTATGAACTTGGCCAGGCGAGGTGGCTCACGCCTGTAATCCCAGCATTTTAGGAGGCCGAGGCGGGTGGATTACCTGAGGTCGGGAATTCAAGACCAGCCTGGCCAACATGGCAAAATCCCATCTCTACTAAAAATACAAAAATTAGCTGGGTGTGGGGACGTACACCTGTAATCCCAGCTACTTAGGAGGCTGAGGCAGGAGAATTACTTGAACCAGGGAGACTAGCCTCGTCAGCATGGTGAAACCCCGTCTCTACTAAAAACACAAAAAGATTAGCTGGGCATGGTGGCAGGTGCCTGTAATCCCAGCTACTCCAGAGGCTGAGGCAGAGAATCGCTTGAAGCCGGGGGCAGAGTTTGCAGTGAGCTGAGATCATGCCACTGCATTCCAGCCTGGGCAACAGAGCGAGACTCTGTCTCAAAAAAGGAAAAAAAAAAAAAGTGTATGAACTCGAGTGGCCATTACTTGGGAATGCATAAAAAGACAAAGAGAGATGCAGACATGTTTCAGTGTCCCAAGGTAGAATGAGCTTCCAAAACTCATGGACTAGCAAGAACGTCTATTCCAAAGGGCTCACATTCATAGTGATGGACACAGGGCCCACTGTTGAAAGAGACAAAAGGCAGGCAAAGTGGTGACTCAGCCCCAGCGGGTCATTGTTGATGGAAGTCTCTCAGGGGAGAGAAAGTGGAAAGTACTGTGTATATTTCTTCCAAGTGAGCAGAAAGGTTGTGTCATCACCTCTCTATGCCAACCTCAGCTCCAGTGCCTGGCCTAACCTGGGCAATGAATGAATAAGCTACCGTTCTCTATTCCATCCAGTGTGCTTCCATTTCCAAGGGAAGGAAAGGTATGAAAGTCCCGGAAAGGGATCCGGTCTTCAGAGAGAATCAGTAAGACCCAGGCACTGCTCCTTCAGCACCTGCTCCATCTTCCCACATTCTTTGCATCTTAAAATTGGTGAAATGAATGAATGGTTGAGGGCACATCTCCCTTGATCCGAGGGCACAGTCACAGAGGTTGTGGTGCGGGTAGAAGGGGGATGAGCCATTAATGAAGGAATCATCTACTCTCTAGGGAGAGGCAAAGGTGAACACAACCCAGTTAATTCTAAACTCCCATATATACCACTTTAAACATTACTTCGACCTCCAAGGCAAAACCTGAGAGAACTATGGGATGGTGGTGGGAGGTCTGTAGGAATTGACAAAATAAGATTTTTTTCTGGATTATTTTTATTTCTAAAGCGCTGAGCTGCCAAGATCATAGGAAAAAGACCTAGCACCAAACTCTTTCCACCTCTCCATTTTTCTCTATATCTCACTCCCAAGCTTCTGACTTTATTATTCCATTCTTATGTGTATCCCTTCCCCTACCTCCTCCTCCCCAACCTATCTGTCTATTTCAATCTCTCAATCTCTCTCATTCTCTTTTCCCACATCTCCAGGGACAGGCTAATTGGATGGAATTTAATTCTCCTTGCCTGGGTAATTTTCGAAACCAATCAGTCCTGTCCTAGTCCACAGTGGCTCACAGAGTGGAAGGAGCAGGAATGTGCTGAGAAGCAAGTCAGGCACTTGTGGGGCTGCCACAGCCAGCACCAACCAACCCAGGGCCCATCTGTGTCACTGGGGTCATGGATGATGGGTCAAAGGCACGTGGGACCAGATTCCATGAGCCAATCTGCATTCTCCCCAATCCATCTGGAGCTTGCTTGTCTAATTTCAAATGTTTATGCAGGATCTAACTACACTGGAGGTAGAGATAAACAGCTAACAATGAGGACTCCGGGTGGCGGAAGCGGAAAGATAGGCGAATATTCCCATGGATTAAATACAAAAGTCAGTTATATGAACTGCAGTCTTCTAAAAAATGAAAAAACAAAACAAACCACCAAAGTCAGGACATAGTATGCTCAGCTGAGCTCCCAATCTAGCATAAATGGGGGAGTGGCCAGATGGACGAAGTGGCCAGGACACTAGACAGATAGAAAAGGCACCTGGGGCTACAATCTGACCCCAGCTCCCAAGGAATTTGACAACGCAAGAACTGAACACAATAAGCTAGTCCTACCCAACTACAAGCTGCAAGTGGGCTCCACTGTCCCACCTCCGTTCCACTCTGAGCCTACAGAATGTGGTGGGGGATAGACATATGGATGCTAAAATCCAACCCCCTGGTGACAGGCTGCTTTCTTCTCTCTTTCCCCACCACTACACAAGGATTCGCAGAGGAGGAGTAGCAACGGACGTGCTATCCAAGCAGAGTGAAAGTTTCGCAGGCATCTCACGCTATCTGCCTAACATTTGCCTCTGCAGAAGATTGCCAGAGCCAGCTTTCCCCCAGTTCCTCCAGTCTCCTGGAGTTCCTCCAGTTTCCCCCAATTCCTCCAGTCTCACACACCCTGGCCAGCTGTTCCAAATTAGCAAGATCTTCATCACCAGAGAGGGATCTTTTTCAGTGTGGGTGAAGGGGGTCACTTTCCTCCGCTTAGGGTTCCTGTCACTGGGCCCTCTCTCTGTAAGCAGCCAAGTCCTCAGAGAAGCTGAGGACATGCCAGCCTGCTCTCTTCCCTCCCTCCTCCAATGGCCAGCCCAAGAAAGAGAGTTCTCCTTCGCTGGGGGGAAGTCCCATGGCAGTGAGGCTATGGAAACTTTGCCGTCTAAGGCTGTGGAATTCTTTCACGAGGCTCCTGCAGTTAATCATCGCAGCTCCCTGGATTCCCAACTTGGGGCTTTAAAAGGTAGCACTAGAGCAAGAAGGACAAACATATCGAGGAGAAGAAAGAAAAAAGTGTTGATGTAAGCGAAAAGGAAACTACCCCCAACACGAGTCTACTGAGTAATTAATTGTGAGATGGGGAAAGAAGAAAAGAGCACAGGAAAAATAAGTAGACACCACACTCCGGAACATTCCTCCAGATTCCCAGCAAATGCTGCCCATATCCATTCTCTGGAACCTACAGGGAACTTTCCCTAACATACTCGCAGAAGGATTACTTAGGGTTGCTTTCTTTGAAACTTCCTCCTCTCAGCAGATCACGAGCTTCTGTCCCCCTTTGGAAAAAAAGTGCTTGACTCACGCCTGTCATCCTAGCATTGTGGGAGGCTGAGGCGGGCAGATTGCTTGAATCCAGGAGTTTGAGACCAGCCTGAGCAACGTGGTGAAACAAAATATACAAAAATTAGCCAGGCGTGGTGGTGCCTACCGATAGTCCCAGCTACTCTAGAGGCTGAGGCTGCGGCGAGTGGAGATGGTACCGTTGCACTCCAGCCTGGATGACAAAGGGAGACCCTGTCTCAGAGCAAAACTAACAAAAACAAAAAGGTGCTAGAGAGCCCACAGTTGTGAGGACACAGCACTGAAACACTAACTGCCAAGATGGTAGAAGTGGCCTCTTAGGCCAGGCTGTCGTGACTTCCAAGACCACAAAGAGAAGTTTGGTTCTAAAGAAGGGTAGGAAGGGAACGGCCTTCTTCTTCCTAAGGGAATAGTTTCAAGAGCCAAGATAAGAGGAGTATACGGCAAAAGGAAGAGAAGGTCCGTAACAGGGCAAAGAAAGTGGGCAGTCTTGACAGTTTATTTCTTCCTGGTGAGCACAGGGAGGGAGGCCTCATTTGTAGGATTCTAAGGCCCTATTCAGAGGGTGGGATCAATCTAGGAGGTTGATAGGAAGAGGAGCCACCTTTCCACTATGTTAACTGTCCACCCAGCCAAACCTAGGAGGCAAAAAGAATGGAGGCCACAATTAAGCTGCTTTGGGAAAGCCAAGGCCCTCCAAAGACTCTTGAGTTTTGCCTGCAAGAGGGCAGATGACGTAATTATCCCCAGAAGTGTGTGGAGGTACCGTTTCCAGAACTGAGGCCTGCCTTGCTGTCCACCCCCTACAGGTCCCCTGGTCAGGACCCTTTCAACTCTCATTTCAAAGGAGCCAGATGGAAAACCGTGTAGACACCAAAATGCTGTGATTCCTCCCAGCAGGAGCTGTCAGCTGCATGCGGCCACCTGGCCCAGGAATTCCCTTTCAGACTCATGGACAGCTCTCTGCGGCTTATGAGAATCCCCTTGGATGCTTCCTCCTGAGCTGGTGCCAGCTTGGAAAGGAGACAGAGTTGCTCATGGCTCTGCTATACCCAGAGGCAGCAACTGCGGCACCATATGCACCTCCATCTTCTTAAAGCAGAAAGGGGCCGGGGGCAGCGGGGCTGACCACAAGCTAGGAGGCAGCTCAGACCTATCACAATTTTATCACCAGTAATAATTCTAGCCAGTAAGTTCCTGGCCTTTTCAGGGAGCAGGTCCCCTGCTTTTCCAACTACATCAAACAAGAATCCCATCATCATAGCCACATAGATGGAAAAATCTAAACCCCCTCATTTTACATTTAAGCACGTATGAGCCAAATATTGTGCTGAGTGCTGGATGAAAAGGCTACAGAATCTTAATGGGAAAGCAGGACAGAGGCAGAGACATCTGAAGCAAAGTAGTCTGTACTGGGAGTCAAATGAAGGGCAGAATCATCTCCCACATCTGCTCGCCTGTGCCTACCCAAAACCTCTGGATTCTCTGCTGCTGCTGGCTTGTGGCCATCAAGCTGCCGCAGGAGAGAGCTCATCACAGCGTGGGCCTCCCGCTAATGCTCAGCCTGAGCAGAGGGGAGCCTTCTCTTTCCAGAGCTGCTACACACAGTCAGGTAACATGTGTCCTGAACATGGGCACCAGGTAAGGAGGTGGTCTGGGAGATGAAATCCACCCTAAGTTTTGCCGGATGGGCCTTGCCCCTGTGGGCTATATTCACTTTTCTAAAATCTTTAAAAGTACTTTAAGGAGCCAGGCGCAGTGGCTCATGCCTGCAATCCCAGCACTTTAGGAGGCTGAGGCGGGCGGATCACAAGGTCAGGAGTTCCAAACCAGTCTGGCCAATATGGTGAAACCACGTCTCTACTAAAAATACAAAAGTTAGCCAGGCGTGGTGGTGGGTGCCTGTAGTCCTAGCTACTCGGGAGGCTGAGGCAGAAGAATTGCTTGAACCCAGGAGGCGGAGGTTGCAGTGAGCCAAGATCATGCCATTGCACTCTAGCCTGGGTGACAGAACGAGACATCATCTCAAAAAAAAAAAAAAAAAAAAAAAGAGGATCAAAGAGTCATCTGCCCTACACCAAAGCTGAAAGGATTATTACTTTTTTCACGTGCAATGGCCCCTTGCCCTTGGATGAAGATCAAGTATCTCAGGCTAGGCGCAGTGGTTCTAGCCTGTAATCCCAGCACTTTGGGAGGCCAAGATGGGTGGATCACGAGGTCAGGAGTTCAAGAACAGCCTGGCCACGATGGTGAAAGCCCATCTCTAAATTAAAAAAAAAAAAAAAAAAAAAAAAAAATAAAAAGTGATCATGTCCGGGGCTCTGTGGTTTTTTTTTTTTTTTTGACCGAAAAGCGCTGTTTTAACCCACCCGGGGTGGCACTGTGTGTTTGTTTTAGCGCTG